>JAPZDZ010000023.1:13071502-13087275 GCA_029783805.1 Acanthurus tennentii | reverse complement strand
ACATTTTAGATGATATGCAAACATTTTGAGATTGAATTTTCAAAATGATCTCTCGTTGAATAATAAATTCACAGAAATCCTTGTTCCAGAAGCCTTAATATTTTCTCCATCTATTACTTAAATATGATGCATTCTATCAATTTAAATGCGCTCTCTGTTTATCATTTTTATGCAGATAGTTAAAAGTGTTTGTGCTGTTATGGAAAATCAGTGGTCCTATACCTTATCATTATTGCATACTGTAGACTTGTAATTCACATACATGTACTCTAAATTATACAGATAGCTTAGATGCTGTACGCAGAACAGTGGTAGTTTTCTAATACTCAGTCTCTTTGGTTTCCTTCCAAAAAGGGAGCTCCTGTTCCAGATGAAAAATTGTCTCTATTTAGTTGGCTGAAATAAAACCAGCATGGTTTTGCTGTAAATAGCCATTATTGAGAGTCATTACCCTAGACTGAACAGACAGTTTAGTATTTTTACCCATATCTCCCTCAGGGACACATAAAAAGTCAGATCAGTCAGAATGCCATCAGTTTAAAGCATCATAGAGCTGTGCTGAAGCAAGCTTTTGTGTTTCTGTCCCTCTGTTTTCACTTTGGTTTGGCCTCACTGTAGCATTTTCCGAGGAAAGCGCAAAGCAAATTTACGTCAACTATGTTCTGGAATTATTTGAAAAAGATGGCTGTGTGGCTTGCTTGGCAACACATCTATAAATCCTTAATTATATTAATTTCTTGCCCTCTGGACTCTCGGTAGATTTCACTGGGATGTGGCATGTTACCGTTCTGCCAGGAAGTGCGTAAGGAAGCAGAGTGAATGAGAGGATAGAGGGGTATTGTCTCGGTTCGTCCATGCAGGCAGAATGTAAGGACTCAAGCCATGCAGGAATGTTGCTCTGCCTCGGCTATTGCTGCTGCCCTAAAAGGACCTGAAGTGCCTGCCCAGTTATTAAGAGTGCTCTGCCCCATAGACACGTGAGGGCGGAGCACTCTTTCTATCTATCATGGCATGTTTGGATAAGCTTAGATTCACAGAAAAATTAAAAGAAATTGACCCTAACTAAGTTTTTGTAACCTGCACTGCTGGTATTTAACCTCAGAGCTTTGAAAACCCCATTTCATGTGGACCAGGGATGTGAGCAGGACTTGTTTTACTAGATTAACACAGCTCAAACATATTGTGCATACTCATAATATTGGAAAGCATATATAGATTGACTCGAGTGTGCTCTGTAGGTAAATGAATAGTGCAGATATCCGCAAACTATTCTTTGAACAGTGGGGATGTGGGAGGACTGATTTGTGAAAAGGGGTTTTCCATAACACTGTGTGACAGCAATTTAGCTGGAGATTGTGCAGCAGTGAGTGTTGTGTCCTTTGAGAAAGGCCGTCTCCTTGACTGGAGAGCTGAATTAAATTTAGAGTCCATTAGATGGTTTGAAGCTGTTAGCAGAGTAGCCTGATGGATTCAAGTTCCTTTCGGTGGTTCATGCAGCTATCGTCTAATCCTCCCTCTCCATTTTTCTGCTTTATTGCTCTGTAAAGGCCCAAGCCCAAGTTGTATTCTTTAGCAAAAAATGCAAAGCTGAAAATTTTGAAAGCAACAGCACACGTACAGATTGGTGACAAATTACAAGAAATCTAAGCAAGACTACACCAAGGTTCAACTTTTCATTGTTTTTTTTTCAGTATGACACCTCAGAATGAGAGCTGAACACACTGCAGGAGTTGTCTGTCAGACACTGTAGTAAAAGTGAAAAGGATTAGAGCAGAGCAACCTTTAGTGCCAGAAGAAATTGTAAGAGACTTGTGAAAGGATGCAACCAAAACAGTTAAAGGGGCAACATGCGGTCTTTCCCTATTATAGTCTGCACAACACCAGGCTTCAGCTGCAGTCTTCATCACTCTGCTGGGCCTGGGTTTGGCTGCAGACCAAGCAGTTACTTTAGTGATGTAAAACAGGCTCATGGTAATGAAGAAAAGGGCTTATGAGTATACAGTGTGCACTAACAAGACTGTAAATGATGATTGTTATTAGATAGATTTTTATTTTAAATATTAAATTATTATGGTTGTAGTGTGTAGTGTGTGTGTGTAATGCTCAAGAAGACTTCGGCTGCACAAATGCTTTTAACACATGGATGCAGACAAACTATTTGAAAGGTTGTTTTCTAATTATTACTTTTCCCTGCTGCCTCACATAGTAGGCTGAACTATTCACAGTCTTTGTTTGTCTCTCCGTCTCTGACAGGCTATTTATTTGTATGCCCTTTCTGTTCTATAGGGTCTATAAGGGACAGAACAGACTAGAAGAGGCCTTGAGCCAGTGTGAGAAGTCTCTGCAACTGCTAAGGGACTGTGGTCAGCCTGACAAGACACTGTGCTCTGTCTATAGGGACATGGCTGCCATTGAACAGGACAAAGGTCATTTGGACCGAGCCAAAGAGCATCTCTCCAAGGCAAGGGGCATAGTATTTACATGCCATTCACAACTGATATTAAACATATATGAACACATAAAGGTTCTTTAAGATGATGCCAGGGGTTGTTATTAGGTACTGTTCCCCAATCTTATATTTGTTGATATTTGATATGTCTTATTTCATGTGGGTGTTTCTGCTAGGCTCATGCCATTGCTATGAATCACTGCCCAGAGGAGCTGGAGGGGGCTCAGATCTCCCACAGCCTGGCCCTCATGCTTTCTACAGCAGCAGACCCCCATCACAATAGTGAGTTTATTCCCAAACAGAGGCCAAGCCTTAGCTTTGTGCACAAAAGGTTAATTTGGACTTGAATCTTCCATTGTCCCATCCATAAAGATGGTGTTATTGAAACCAGACTTATAATAGCCTAATTGAAGACATGTCCAAGGTCAGCTGTGTCAGTATGATTCACCCATGTCAGCTATCTCAAAGTATATGGACACTCCCTAGTTATGTAGAGCATAAAGAGAAATGTAGAACATGTTTGAAAAATCTAGACAAATAATCATATTGCAGTGATTTTGCAGTATCATGTGTTTTCACTTATTCTGTTAATTACAATGCTAATTTGAGTCAGCATGCATCATTTGTGTTTTTGTTCCCCATGGTGTTAAAGACGCTGCAGGTCGCTACTTCGAGCAGAGTCTAAATGCATACAAAGCCTCTGCGGGTCCAGAGGATCCAGCTTTTCTTGCTGCCCAGGATGATTTCTGTCGCTTCCTTCTCTTCAATGGCCAGCAAGAGGTTGCACACACACACTTATGAACATACACATTTGTAAGAACATTGAGACAGTATCACTAAGTAATACTGAAGGTTATCACAGAGATCTCCCATTTTTGCGCAGTGTCATTAATCTACACCTTTTAAGGTCGGAGAGCAGCACAACGAAAACACCTTCAGAGTTTGTGATCGTCACAGGGATTTATTCCACATGCATAATACGGTGTAGCTTTCCATCACTGATGACAAGAGATGATCTACCTGTTTTTCAATGTATGGTTGCAGAGATGTCTGGAGATGCAGAGAGCTTCCCTCCTGGCCAAGAGATCTACATTTGGGGACCTCAGTGCTGAGGTAGCTGACACCCTTCAGCTGATAGGAAGTCTGGAGATGACTGGGGGCAGCATGAAGCAGGCCCACAGAACCATGACTAAGGTAATTAAAAGTTACAGAACACAAACAGCACAGCTTATGTTTGTCTTGGTTACAACCTGTAAAAGAATACTAGAGATGCTGGACAGAGCAGAAGCTGCTGTGATCAACATGGCGTTGTCCCAGCCAGAGTATTTAGTAGGATTTAATAAAAGGCCAGGAGTCAGTGGGTGTGTGCACGTACACCAGTGAGGGGACTGTTGAAAATATACACACAAAGAGTCCCTGTCATGTTGAGATGAGCTATTTCCGCTGTCATCCTCCCTAAAGCTCAGTGCTATCAGAGTCGCATGCTAATATTGGAAGGGTGCAGTGTGCACAGCCGTCCTCCCTGGTGTAAAATATCACACAGATTGACTTTGTGTTTCCTCAGTTTGGATGGAGCCAGACAGATGGGCAACATGACTTTGGAGAGAGAGTGGCAGTCTGCTAACTGCTGTCAATTAAAGGGACACTGACCCCAATTAGTGTGGCATGCCATTATGTCCTTTGAAACAAAAGTGACATTCTCAAAGTCTTTCAGCTCACAGCATTGAAAAAATTGCAGTCTTTCAGATGTTTCTTCATGTTCCTCTTGCTGTGACTGTTTTTATTTATTTCTTATGTAATGATTTTTTGTTTGACTGCATGTTTGCCATATGAGCTCAGTGCTGCCACCTGTCAAACATACTAAAATACACACATAAATAGGGGATTTCTTCATACTAGTAATGACATGCCTGTAAGTAAAGGAGCCTGGTTGCTATGTTGGTTTGTTTTGGCAGAGGGGGCGTCTAAGTGCCCCTCGGCACTGACAGGGTACATCAGGGCTCACTCTCTACACAACGTCAGAATAGTAACCTTTCCGAAACACACTAACACAGAGGAGATATGTTAGAACATCAGTTTCCTGTCATTGTGACACCACCTGAACTGTGAGTAATTATATTTAGTTTTCCAAAGGAAAGATTGGCTCATACAGTAGATACAGTACATAAAATCCACAAAAAACTAGCATGGATAAGCACACAGAAACATACACTTGACATTTTCTTCTTCCCCTGTATGCTGCTGAAAAAAAGGCCTTCCATTACATCAACCTTAGCAACAGTGAAAACATCCAAGAGGCCAGAGGGATCTGTTCCAGATTAGAGTGTTTTACTTTCCCCGAGGAAGAGGGACCTTTTCACTCCCCCTCTCTCTCTACTTTAACAAAGTTCTATTCACTTCTTGTTGTTTCTGCTGATTGCTCAAATTTTAGGCAGTGTTTGATTCTGTCTGTTTCATCAGTTTGCACACTCTCCTGTCAGAGTATGTCTGTTTGTAGTTAATTTAGACTTTTCTGGATTTTGTTAAATTAGTCAATATGTTCTGATCTCAAAGAGCTTAGCAGTCACTGCTCATTCCTCTTATATAATTGAAGCAAACTAAATGTGGAAAGAAAAAATAACTCTGGTCACTCCTCAAATTTGTTGAGTTTACTACCTCAGATTCCTAGGTTGTTGGTTTGGAGTCCTTATAATAAATCTTGCTAATCTCCCTTGTTAACTTGACACTTCGAGTAGCCAGCACAGGTGTTATCTAAACCTTGGACAGTGACAGTGGTTATTTTTGGAAGTTTAGTGCATTCACATGTTGCCAGGAAGTGATTATTCCACTCTTAAATATTAGTTACACATCTCATCTTCCACTGGCTGCTCACTCTGCTTTCATAGCTGTTTTGGTTTTGGTTTTTGTTGTTTTCTTTTTAAAGTGCCTGGAGATCCAGAGTTTGTTGTACGGCCCTCAACACAAGAAGACAAAAGCTACACAAAAAGCTGTGGACATGTTGGCCAGGTAAATCTGCATGACAGTTAATTTTATGTAACAGTATAAGTGAGGTAAAGGAAATGATGAGCAAAAGGATGAAACAACAGACAATATAGAATACAGCCTGTGCTATAGTAATGCAACATGTACCATATGTTTTTTCAGGGCACCAGAGGTGGCAGAGAGACAACAGAGACAAAGTAGAAGGAAATCAAAATCTCACCTCGAGTGAGTTGTTCCGTACAGTGGCAATAATTGAAAATATGTCTGACTCATGTAATGTTGTTTTTTATTTTTGTTACTGCAAAAACCTTGCTGGTTTTACCATTGAGTGCTTACATACTTGTTTTTCAAGAATTAATATCTGTTGGATAACACACAATTTACCACTGCTGAAACTAAGCTTCAGTTGCTCCAGTCATACTCCTGTTTGTAAACCATTTTGTGTTATTTTGTGCGTTTTAAAAACATAAGTTAACTTGAAGAAATACTCACACTCAGAGTACATAGTCACAATAGATTTTAATTGAGATATGAATCAATATCCATATAAATTCTGGGATCTTCAATAATGCTATTTGTTCAATGGAAATCATGTCAATAAAAGCAATGAAGTTGGCTATCAATGGTGATAAATACTTAAAATTTTGACTTATTAAACAGTTTTTATACAGCAATACATTTTCTCTTTGCTGATTTTCGTGTTTTTTAATGCTAGAAAATGGCACTTGGTATTCAGATTACATGGTGTACACACATAAAGTAAACTGAAAGAGATTCCTTACGAAACCACAATTTAAGTGCACTGATGTTGTTTTGTTTTTGTTTAAATTACTACAATTTTGGATGAGACTGTGTATGAAAATATGCTATATCTGAGCACTTAAATGCAGTAAGTCTTAATTGAGGTTCCACTCACAGATTTTCTTTAAATGAACACACTGGTAAAAGCATAGCATTCACACTAATGATTATTCTAATCCGTGAAGACATTCCTTAATAGCCACAAAGTGATATTTTGCAGCTATTACAAGACACAGTGCAAAAAGTGTAACCAGACTGTAATTATAATGGACCATTTTAGTCCCTGCAAGTAGCACACAATACAACAAGCCCTGTTGAATAGTGAAAGCCAGAAAACGATCATCCAAAACGAGTCACGGTCATGAACACACTTTCATGTTACAGCATTGGTGAATCTTTCAAGCTTACAATGACTAACAAACCTCTTCAAGTAAAATGGGTCCAGATAAGACATACTGTTTATCAAAACTGGGGGTAATTATTTTCTGCAAGAAAGCAATCACTGAATCCTTTTAAATCATTTAAATTCTGCTGCTTCATCCATTATTCATTTTACTATTTCCTTTGACAGCATTTTTTTTTTAATTCTAAATGGTTTAGGTCAACATTTTGAATTCCTGGTTCCCAAATTACTTTTCAGATCAAAACGATAAATGTTGAGTAGTATATAACATATAGGGTTTTGCGAGTGCCATGTAAAGAAATTCATTTTACAAACTTGTTTCACATACATACACTGGCCATATAACTGGGCTTTGGTAATGAAACAGGCAACTATTTTTTCTAATTAATCATAATGTGTATTCCAACATTTTTTGTGAGTAAAGTTAAATCATCTGCAAATACTTAACTTTGTTAGTTGCTCAACCACTTCCAATTACCACATTTACTTGCACTAAACCATGATTTCAGCAACTAAAACTTTTCTTAAGTCCAATTATCATATTCTTCTCTACTTCCACTATACCACTCTTAGCTATAAGCTTTACTATATTCTTTACACTTCACTACTGCTTACACTAAACTACACTGTTCTAGGCTACAGTATTTACTAAAACCATTCCTTTGGGTTGCAGCGGCCAAGTCAAAACAAAGTCCCTATCTGCAAACAGTGCACAGCATCTCATAACTCTTAACTGTAACATGTTGGCTTACACTCAGCATTGACCAAGTAGATTCAACAACATGGCAGACACAGCCATGATGTGATGGTAGGTCTGATGAGGTGCTGTAAACTGCAGAACGGGATATTTAAGCTGTACAGCACAGGTTAGTACAAAAATAGAAAAAAATTTAGAAAGAATAAACAAACCTCTCTGAAGATAAACTGCAAGCTGTAAAAAGGTTAATGCATACCAGTGCAGCACTCAGTCACTATTGACCAAGATAAACCTTTGTTACTATCTTAGCTTAAGCTAGTCCATATTAGTTGGAACTTAGTATTTTTTTAAACTCAGTACTGCCGCAGTTAATGGCCTAAAAATTTGCACTTAGCTGGTTCATTTTTAGCTGAATTAGCAGCCTACTTAATTTTGATAGAATAATGAGTTGCAGTTGGATACATTAAGATACACAGTAGGTCAGTACAAGTGCACAATTGATTAGATATATAGTATTTACTGTAAAACTTTAAGCATTGTAACAGTGTGTGAAAACAGCATTAATGTTTTGTATGGACTGTTGCATCCCATTAACCTCAATATGTGCATCTCAACAAATGACAGTGGCAAGTACTGAGTTTGAAAATAATTCTGCCTTAATCATCTGTTGGGCTTTCAAGATAAACTGTTGCAATTCTTTTCTCTTGAGAAATCTTCACTGGGGTCTTCAAGAATGGAGCTTGCAGCTCTTGCTCTGAGGCTGTCTCAGCATGGCTGCCCTGTACGTCCATCTGGAAGGTGAAGGACTTTTCTGATGACCCTCCTTCATTAGTAGAGCCTCCAAATTCCTCACTAACATCACCTTCTTTGGAGACTGTGAAGCTGTATCCTCCTCTTGCCCCACCCTGGAAGGCTTTCTCCAGCCCAAGGTTAGATGATCTGAGAGCTGCCATGATCTGCTCCTCAGATAGATCCTCTCCTGCCTCCAGCAGCCCTGAGTCTTCCAGGGTTTGAGAGACATTTAGCTCTGCGACTATTGTTGTGGTTCCATTGTCACTGGACTGTTGCACTTTTTTGACATCAACAGCCACATTCTGAGGACTTTCATTACTAACTTTTGTCAAGAAAGCCAACTCTTCCTTCAGTGGACCAGACACTGAGCTTTGTAGCTTCTGTAGCGCTCCTTTGAGCTGCTCTCTGGGTTCCAAAGAGTCTTCTCTCAGGAACTCAAGCACTGACTCCTGCACTACTGGGGAGACACGAACCTCTTCTTCAATGATGCACTCTGGGAAACTCTCTTTGACAAAGTGATCACCTGACATGGGCCTGTATTCATCACTTTCCTCTACAATCACTCTTCTAGGGGGAAGACCTTCATCTTGATAATACCTCTCATCTGACAGATCATCTAAGATACCATAATGACCATAGGAAGTAATACCACCACCCTCCTCGTGTTCAGACAGGTTATCATCTGGTGTAGACACAAAATACTCATGAGGCTCTTGATCATGGGAGAAATATGAAGAGTCGCTCTCTCTATAAACCTCTTGAACTTGTACAGATCCACCCTTGCTATGATCTGTATCCCTCATGGAGGTTTTCATGGCAGCTACATCACTCCTCTGAAACTGAGCTTCATGAGGGACATTTTCCAGCTCCTCAATTTGAAAATACGTTGTGGAGGGTTCATTAAAACTAGATCTGGACTTCTTTTCAACCTCAAGCTCCTCATCGCTGAAAGTCTCCACTGGTTCCTCTATGATTTCCACACTGACAGACTTGCTTCCCAGGACATCACCGCCCTGCAGGCCACTTAGCAGGTTCTTGATCATGCTTCCTGTTGCTGTGTCTTTGATGTCCTCCAATGACACCTTCTTGACTCCTTGGCTCAGCAGTTCCTCCAGTGTTGATTCCTCAGAAATATCTAGCTCTTCCTCCACCTTTGACTCCAGCACAATCTGTGTCTTAGTTGTGCCATCCTCCTGCTCAGTTTTCTCCACGTGATACTTTACTTTCGAGTCTCCTGAGGAGACTGGTGGTATTACTTTCTCAATTATCTCCTCTACAGACACAGAGTCTAAAATCTTTTTCTCACGAGGGCTTGCCTTAGACTCAGTTTTCCCTTCATCTTTGAACTTGCCTCCATCAACATTATTTTTCTCTTTTTTATCTGACACTTGCTTGTAGCTTTCTGTCTCAGTTTTCATGCTCAGGCTCATCATGGGCGGTGACACCACTTTCACTGATTTGGTTTCAGAAGTAGAGGACTTGATGGGACTGACTTGGTTCTCTGAAACCTGAGAGACCTGTTTGATTTCCACTTTTTTCTCCACTCCAGCTGCTTTCTGTGCATCTGGACTGATTTGATATCCTTTCTGGTTGATTTGTTTATCTTTGGCAGTAGTAGTGTTGGTGGTAGCAGAGGCTGAAGTGGCAGCGCGAGCTTTGGTGAATGAGATCATGTCCCTTCTGGATGCAGGACTCTGATGTTGAGCTCTGCCTGCAACTGAAATAGGAATGACCCTAGAGGGACTTATGGACCCAGAGGAAGGCACAGGGGATCTTCTCAGGCTTGAAGCTGGTGGCGTGTACCTGATATCCATTAGCTGTCTAGTGGTTAAGGTGGAAGCTCTTGGAGTATAGGGCTGAACAGGCATCCTGATATCTGAAGCAGAGAATCAGGCAGCGTGGGTATTTAGATTGATACTTAAAGGAATAGTTTGATATCTTGGGAGAGGTGCTTATTTGCTTTCCTGGCAAGAGGTATAATTTAAAGATCAATGCCAGTCTCATTACCGCAAAAAGGCAAATGAGCACCCGCCAAAATATCAATCTACTTTAAAATCAGTCTCTCTATGTACTCTTGTGGTCAACTTATGAAAACAAATGCTATCAAATACAGTACCTATTACTCTTTCTCTTTGAAGTGGAGTCACCCTCCTTTGAGCATCTTGCACTCCCATTCTCTCACCCTCCAGAAGAGCCCTGAGCAAACAAGTGACAAGACAAAAAAACATTTGAAGACAAGAGAAAATTAGTCATTATAAATAACTGGTTATTCTCATGTTACAGCAAAATTATTTGTTTCCATAATAGAGGGAGAAAAAGATAAATACCTCACAAGACGGTGTACTTCATTCAGCTCTGCCATGTCAACCGTCTCAAACTAAACGCAACAGGCTTACAAGAAAGTATGAACCCAGAACCTGACCATATAAGGTGGTAATCATGAAAAACTTAACAAGCCACTGTCGTGTAATAAAAAAAAACTTGTAATAATTTGCCCGAAGAACTCACCTTTCCCTGGCCATGCTTCAACAAACCTACCACCGATTGAGCAAACTGAAGTGTCTCAAAAAAGGACAACCTCTCTTGAGAGTGCCTTCCGAAAGACTGTCCTAAAAATAACAGCTACAATGCAGGGCGGTCCACACATCCCGAGGAATCCCAAAGCAAAAGCTGACTCGTGACACATACAAAAAACACATGCCACTGCAACATCTCTATGCAAACATTCTGTACATTCCAAAAATTAAAAACAAACCAGATGTGTCAGTGGAAAAGCTGACATAACGAGACACAGGAGTAGAAGGTCCTCTAAAGAACTTAATGTGAATTGGCTGAATAATAAAAATATTTGAGTAACCCCTAAACAACTGTTGAAGTCTGTCTGAATGTCCTTGAATAAGAGGAAGGGGTTTATGATCTTAAAGAGATAACTGGGAAGAAAAACACCTAACGCAAAAATACACTATGTTTATTACCTGCTTTATAAATAACTTTGCCTCTCAGTAAAAATAGTTTCTGAGTATGTGGCTAAAGGAGATGACTAGACATGCCATGCTAATACAGGATATGGAATACCAGATATAATTTGTGTTGCTCCGTAAACACTTAAAATAAACCTCGGAAAGTTTAGAAAACTCTATTAAAAGGCATATGCAGTTGTATTTGTGTTTTTTGTGCTACCACTTTTAGTTCATCTAACAGAGGGTTGATATAAGAGAACTTACTGCCAAGACCAGCAGGAAGTAAGCAATGGATTTTTTCTCGTGTTTAATAAAATCTCTAATTGAATTAACTTCAGGCAATGAGAAGAGCTGCTTTGACCAGTAAGCAGTTCCTGAATGAAAACTGCTACAAAGAGAAGATTAAACTTTTGAGTATTTGCTGACTAACTGTACAGCTTAAAGTCAGATTTTTTTTTGGTGTACTGGCTATATTTTTTTACATATATATTTACCTAAATACATACAATACAAAATACATTTCAAGAAAATCATAGTGGCACTTTTTATCACTTGATTTTTTTACTCAAATTTGGTCAATAAAGGCAGTTTGAGAAGCTCATATTGAAACAAAATAACTGCTAACTCAGCATTAAGAATTGCATGTCTGCCGTTACCGTTTGAAAAAGCCTTGGTGTAAGTATTAAAAATTAATGATGGTTGACATCCATTTAGCTGCCTTCATATTTCATGTCCCAATACTGTGCAGGCTGGCTGCCTATCACACTGTCAAGGAATCCTGGGATGGTTGAATTGCTACCAGGACAAGTCAAAGTGTCTTCTGTGAAAAAAAACCTTTCCAACTCAAAGTGAAAAAATATCTGTTTTGACTTGACACCAAAATAAATAAGCTCATTACCTGTAGGCGGCCACCTCCATGCCCAGATCCATCCTAACCTGAAGGAGGTGCTGATGCTCCCTCATCTTTTCTTCAATAGTGTCAGCCATCATGTTCCTCTCATGTTCAAGCTGCTCAATAATCATCTGGAGGAAAAAGGGCAAAGAAAAAAAGTATTTACAATGTTTTGGTCTGTCTTTTTTCTTTCTTTCTTTTTCAATCCCTGCCTGTAATCATTTTGCTCCCATGTTAGCCACTGAGCAAGTGAGCAATCTGGGCACTCAGCTTAAACACAGTTGTATAATTCTACACATGAACACAAACAGAAACAGTATGCATTTAGTTTTGTTATTATGGTTTAGATCAATACAAGGGAAATAATACTCTTATCAATTATTTTATCTTGTAAAACAATTAGTAAATTTTTTTTTTTAATTTTGAATTACAAAGGAGACTATAGTTCTGATAACTTGATAAATCTGTGTTGTTTCTGTTTCAAGTCCTTACCACATATTTGTGTTGTTTTCTAATGCCAATAGACTTAACACTTCCTGTTTAAATCAAGTCTCCTCCAACTAAAACATCACCTTAATCATTTATTCCGTTAAACAGTTTTTATCCATTAGGCTTTTCACATAACATCTGAAATCCTGAAATAAATGTCATACTCCAAATTTCAACACAGGGTTAAAGCGTGAGAAGTGTGTTTTTGTTACATGATTGAAGACCTGCAGAGTATGTAGTCATTGTGAGTGACTGACCTGCTTAAGGCTCCATCTTTAGGAGACTAATAAGGATTTGTGAGTCTGGTGGCTAATTGGTTTAAGTGGGTGGTGTAATCTATCAGCCATAGAGGGGGAAGAAGAATGTCATCTAGCTACTCAAGCTGCAGTCCTCTTATTCTGAGATCAGATGTTGCACGCAACAGTCCAAGCTTTTCAAAGTTCAATCACCTCTTACTGTAATGTTGTTTCAAACGGTTTGGGAAGAGATTGATTAATTTCAGTCATCTTTTACAAGTGTATGCTTTAAGGACCAACTGAAGCCAGTTTGAAATGTCAATCTATATTAGGACAATATAATAATTATTTAGTGAAAGGTTTAGGTTTAAGAAGCAGCTTAGTCGTTTGTAGCAGTCACTGGCAGCTGCAGCAGTGCCTTTAAGAGCAGTGGGTGTGGCAGGTAGCACAGAGAGTGGTCCTCTCCTCTCTCCTGTGACTCAGAGAGGATTATTCTGTGTGTTTACTCTCAAATGTGAGTAACATTTGTTTTGTGTATTTTGAGACGTCTTAACGTGGAAACAAATCACAATCTGTGCCTTCATTCCAGTCTTTAAATGTGAATCTGTCCTTTTTCGGTCTTACTCTGTGAATATCGCCTTTTTTCCTCACCTGATATTCATTGTGGTCCACCTGGAATTTTTCTTGCATATGCATCAGTTGTTCTTCAAGGTGTAGTTGAATCTGGCCTTGTTTTTCAGCCTCTGCGCGTAATTTGTCCAATTCTGAGACATACAGCATCTTCTCCCTCTGCAAATCAATCAGTCTAGTTTGATCCTCTTTAATCGACTGCTCCATCTCCTCCACCTTCTGCTGGTACATTTCAAAGGTCTCCATCCAGCCTTCGGAGAGACCGCGGGCGTACTCTTGCACCTCTTCCATGGTTGCCGCCGGAGGCCCGCGATAAGTTTGCGTGATGATGGGCACCACCCTGGACTCCACCTGGAGTCGGAGATGGTCAATTTCTTGCCTGTGCACGTCTTCCAAGCTCTTATACTCGTTCTCTAGTTGAAATAATCGCTCCTGGAGTTCATTGTTGGTCTTGTGAGCATGGTGAAGCTCCTTTTCGCAGCCTTTCAGCTCGCCACCGATGTCCCTGCACACCTCAGTCTGCTCGCTGCACAGAGACTGGACCATCTGCAACTCCCGCCATAGCTTCTCCCTCTCCATCTCAGCCTGGGACTTTTCAAACGACAGCTGCCCCACCATTCTTCTCAGATTCCGCATCTCATCTTTATACTTCGACGCCTGTTCCGTCGTCTTCGCCTGTCTGAGTTTATTTATTTCGGTAATCAGATGCGCATTTTCCTGCTCCAGTTGCTTCGTTCTGGAAAGATATTGGGCAAGTCTGCTGTTGAGTTCCTGTAGCTGCTGTTTTTCGCCCTCAAAAGTTCTCCTGAAAGGCAACATTGTGGCTTCTGGTAAGAAAAAGTGAGTTCAAAAAATTTCTTGTTTCGTAGGTCTGTATTAATTTAGGCAGCAGGTTGTCTCGGTGTCATTTGCCTGTGCGTCTGTATTCACACTGTGATGTAATTTGCGACCAGTGGCCTTTGACAAGTGCAAGAGGAGGAGGAGGAGGGCGGGTCCTACCTCACAGGATCGTCCCAAACGCGTCCGCGTCT
Source organism: Acanthurus tennentii (assembly GCA_029783805.1). NCBI lineage: Eukaryota > Metazoa > Chordata > Actinopteri > Acanthuriformes > Acanthuridae > Acanthurus > Acanthurus tennentii. Next base: position 13,072,913 of record JAPZDZ010000023.1, on the reverse strand, counting down.
CTGGCAGATGTTGCGCTACATTCAGGGGCTGTTGGAAATTTCAACGCTCCGGTCTCAAAGTAATAACTAAAGATGTAGTAAGTAGGCATACAACCGAGACACTGTAGTCCCAAAATACAAACTAAAGCTGCAAAATGATTTTCTCGTACAAAAATACTTGAACTTAAGCTTAACTTTCATATGAATATTTTGTTAGTGTCTTTATTTTGCATTCGCACTCACTCACATGATCATACTCACATGCGTTAAATCTAGTCTAATGCATAATTGGCATTAACGCTAAGCCTTTCGACTCTTAGTAAATTTGTGTTGGAATGTAAACGTGAATTTTAATGCTGTGGCACACTTCCATCTTGTACTTAATCCTCCACTACATTTACCTGACACCTAGGCCTACTAAGGCTATTTCCCAGATGTTACATACAAAAGCATTTTCCGTTCTATCCTCATCTAGGCCAGTGGTAGGAATAATCAAATGACATTATGTTAAAAACTACTTCGCCAGAACTATGATCAAAGAAGTAGTGTTTTTCTTATTTTTTTTTACAAAAAAAAACAACAACGAGCAAATATTTTTTCAATTAAAACAATAAAATCATGTGAGCTCAATTTTATTAGAGAATTAGAATTTGTAATTGGGCAGACATTTTAAATTTCAAACTTTACTTGAGCCCCTAAAACGTAACAAGTATTCATGCGCTCTGTAGTGTTAACTATCCGGGTTATGGCTCCTCTAAGTGGACGAAATGTAAACTGCACATACTAAGAAAAGCTTGTTTTCTTTTTGAGTAACTGTCCCCCGTTTGCTGCCGGTGAAAGCTTGTTTGCGATATGGATGGAGGCGAAATTGTTGTCGTTACAGGTAAAATAATTCCTTTTTTGCACATCAATACAAAGATTAATCAAATCGGCTTTCATTTTTGAAGTTTTTATTCCTTTTTGTAAGGCTTCGGACCTTTTAGACAGTACTTAGTGAACCCCAGCTGGAAAGCAGCTCAGGTAAAATAATAATTAAAAAAGATGTTATGCCATTAAGGGACCAAAAAAAGGCCACCGTGGGAGTGAAAACTAAACACTTCCTCCTCTATTTCATTGGTTTTAGGGGCTGAAAATTGTCGGTTTGGGAGAGCAGACTGATGTTTACATCAAGGAGTTACCAGTGAGTTATGTAAAGACTCAAGAAATCATCACAGAGATTTGGAAAACTCTTCGCCCAAAGGTAAAAATGTAGTCAGGACAAGAGCTTGAGACAAGAACAAAGTGTCAGGCCTTTTCTCTCTTTTTTAATGTTCTATGTAACTCTTCAATTTTAGATCTAATAATTTTATTAATTTCCAACATAAAGGGTTTATGCTTTCATGCAAAGACCAATCCACATTTAGGACACATTTTTAAGTTTGTACTACCTTAA
>JAPZDZ010000023.1:13054586-13065602 GCA_029783805.1 Acanthurus tennentii | reverse complement strand
AATAATAATAATAATAATAATAATAATAATAATAATAATAATATAGACATCCACAAACAAATACAGGAGGAAAGATTTCATAAAAATAAAAGGCAATGAGCAAAATATAGTGTTACAGAAAACCTTTTGGGGTAACAGAAAAAATGGTTTTATATCTAAATCATCTTTTTCTCTTTTTTTGTTTTATTTTTACTTTTTTTAAACAGAGTTTGAAGATAATAGGAAACAGACCATAGTGGAGACCATAAAATACCAAACCTGAAGGATTTTCTTATATATATAACATCCAAAAGGAAAAAAGAATAAAATAGCAGCTTTTGTTCTGTACAGACATAGAGGCAAACATTTTTGAACCGTAAAAAGGTTTAAAAAAAGTGACAAAACCAATGATGTGTATAAAAACGATCCTGCAGTCTAAAATACAACTGTAAGACCTTTATATGTGTTTGAAATGTAGAGAAACTAATGACTATTCCAAAAGAGACCTGCTGTGTTTTAAAAGTTGTCTCTAGGCTACTAAAATCGTATCCAACGCCTTCTCGTTTTCTGTCTCAGGTCTTAAACTCTTGTTTGTTCATTGTGGTGTATTTGGTGCCATGTAACTTGAACAGCAGTATCAGCGAAACCATGTTCACTTCCCACATGAAATGCACACTTTAAAGATGTCAGATAAGGTTTGAATGAATGAAAGTGGAGGCAGAGTTGTAGCCCATGACTGTAAAGTTCAGCAATTTGCAGTGTGAGACTAGATGTTTTGTTTCAATTTCTTTTTTTTTTCTTATTAAAACAAAGACAGACCGAGGCTGTGATTCAGAGTTGGTTGGCTCAAGTAACGTGTACTTCCCACAGGAGGTTTATTTATGCTCAGTTTTAAATGGACTTTGGTGGTGCAACAGAAAGTTCTGGTAGTTCCAGCAAAACAATATCCACTTTAAAAATTGTAATTACGTAACAATGCAGGGTAGAAGACAATGATTTTTCACTTTAAAACAACCTGCCAATTATTTTCTCGTGTAGTTATTTCTAAATGAACCTTTTACCTAAGAAAATAACCTGGTAATTCTTTTGATGATAAACATTACTGGATTATGATCTGCGGCATTTTATCTGTTTTTCTTTGAGTATGTACTCAGCTTATGCCACCAATAAGGATTAATCTTGGTAGATTTCTATGTCATCTTGTTTTCATCTTTAAAAATTGCATCAACATGCTTGTGTTTACTTGACTACATGCTGTTTAGTGACTGTCAGTTGTTACTGAAGAGGGAAGCTGTTTGCACAAATAATCATTTTAAGATGAATCAGTTCTGATATTGTGTTAATTGTTTGGAAAGGAACATAAGTTTTAAATGTGGTTTATTTTCTACATAAAACAGACTCAGTCCTGCTGTCACACTGGCCTCTTTATGTGCAAATCACTTCACAGAAATTAAGCGTCGTGTTTCTCCTGAAAGTACCATGAGACTTGCTAGATTTATTCCACCCCCAGTGCAGACGCTGCATATTCTGGGAAACCTTCAACTGCAGGTGTGAATGGAGCCAGTCTCAACAGAAACACTGTATTCTGTCCTGTTATAACCTTGAACACAAACGCAGCTGCTCTGGGAGCTTTTGGTACTAAAGATAAGCCCGAAATCTGAAAAACCACCAAACGATTTTGGTTTTCATTCCCAGACAGGCTTCTCTCAACTCTGAACCACAGCCTCAAACAAGAAGGGAGACCTGTTTGAAACTGAGGGAAAAGCTTGATTTGGCAATCATTTGGCAGATACACAATAGGCCCTCCTCTTCCATTTTGACCCGCCTCTGACAGGATCTACACCCACAGAAATATCAACAGGAAAATGAAACAATGATCTTAGTCCAAACTTTCTAATTGAGGCATCCTCGCATGACATGAGCCAGTCTGCTCATGCAAACAGAGTCATTTAGATGGAAAGTCATTTAGAAATGGAGCTATATCATATTATAGAGAGAACCACATGTTTGTATAAATACACACTCAGATATCCACAACATCCTCTCTGAAATCATCAGGAAAAAAAGTGCTCTTCTGTTGGATTTGCTGGCAGATATGCTAAAAAATTATTTTCTTTAAGTTCATGTCTAAATCTGTAAGTCAGGATACACACCTGTATTGTTTTCCTCCTTGAAAGACTTTTGCAACAAAGACTGAAATACAGGCTGCACAGAAAGGAGTTCCCCAGTGTCGAGTCTGAGCCACCAAACTCCAAATGCTTTAGCAGGTTTCTGTGCTATTATTCAGTTTTTCAGAGTTTATGGTTGACCTTAAAGGAGTGGAGAGACCATCTACTGGCGCACAGTAGAACAAAGTCATTTCTTACCTCATCCATCACTCCTTAAGAGATGGAGGAGAGGTTTGTGTTACCCTGTGAAAGAGAAGGAGGAGGAGGAGGAGTAGGGGCTGGTCTGATATCAGCAGGCCGACGACTGGGGCAGTGGTAATGCCCGTTCGTTCTTTCTGCCCCCGTTCATGTGTGCATAGGGTTGCATCTCGTCAAAGTTGGGCCGCAGCACTACCACAGGCCCGTTGGCCGAAACATGTCCTGAGTGCTTGTCCAAGGCTTGGCCTGGAGACGCCAAGGCTGAGGCAGCTGGGCCCGGAGAAGAAGGAGACACAGGTCCCAGTAATGGAGTACTCGGGCCTTGCATGGGGGATAACTGCTGGGTAGAGGGAGGCGGTGTGCCTCCCGTGCACCCCGACAAGGGGGTGGCAGAGGCAGCAGACGGCTGCCTGGTGGATGCAGGGTCCAGTGGAATGTTCTCCATGTTTTCTACCTCCATGTCCAGCTCCTCCGTGTCTGGTGGCTTGTTCTCTTCACTGTAGAAGAAGCTCACTTCCCTGAAGGGAGGATCCATTTCATCTTTGATGCTGCTGATGATCTCCAGGAAGGACGGACGCATCTTGGGGTTGTACTGCCAGCACATCCTCATCAGCTCAAACCTGCAATTGTCCAACAAATAAAAAGGTTAATACAATAGACTTTTCATTTTTTAAGTTTTATATTTTCACTTCTTACACAGTGTCCCCATATGTTGTGCTATGAACTTCAGGAATCTTTTACCAGTAAGACCATATTTGCAGGAAATACCAACTTAATTTTGAAAAACTTAAGACTGCTGAAGTCTTACATGAGCTTTGACTGAACAAACAATAACTGTGGCTCTTGCGTCCCATCTATGAGTGTACTTATGCCATACTCCAGTATGGACAGCCAACAACTCTGTCAGTTTATTATGGCCACAAGGCCTTTGTGTTTAAACAGACTTGGAAAAACAAGTGGGAAGATTTCTCTTTTCTCACCAGCAGGTGGCAGGAGACACTGAAGTTCAAGCCTAAATCAGTGCTCTCTGGCGTTGGATTTCAGTTCACTAAATTGATCTTGAAAAAAACAACTTTTCTGTCATAATAGATTACTAAATGATTACTACCCGAAATATAAATAAAACAGATGCTTTGATTAATTCTAGTCTGAGCCCTTCAGAGAGTAAAAACATACACAAAGATGACTCTTTGCTGTATCTATTCTATGTACATAATCAACCACAGCTTTTATGTTTGACATTTTGTATAATATTTTGTGTTAGTCGGAGTGAATGTAATGTATACCTTTTGTAAGGATGTGTGAAATCCTGTACATACCTGCCTTTGTCATTGGACTTGCTGATTCATTGCATACAGGTTCGTTGTTGACAGGTGCTCTGTTAAGCAACTCTTTTTAACACTGTCCTGTAAAATGCTACATTAACTTGTGTTTATTTAAATGGTAGCTACAAGACTTTTAATTGCATATGTCGATTTAGAAACGTTTTTGATGTCAATTCAAGGGAGACATGTTAAATTTGGAATGCTTTATTTATTGCTACATTACAACAAGATCAGTAACGTAGCATGTGTTCAGCAGCACAGTAAATCACATGTAAGGTTACTGTGCCAGGCCAGCAGTCGAGCTCTGGGAATGTCAAAACAACATCATAAAAGGGAGAATTATTACAGTTTTGTGTGGTGCTACACCACACACCACAACTTCGGTTATACACAAACAAGCTAAGAATACTCTCTAAGGCCTGCTGACATAAACACCTAAGTCATCTCTCCTCCACTCTTGCTGTTCCCTCTCTTGTTTTCCTTCTTTTCCTCTCTCTCAGTGGTCTCTTTGCCTCTGCAGCTGGGTGCCAGCTCCTCTCTGCACAGAGGAATTATGGGTAGAGCTTTCCTAAGCATGCGGCTCACTTCATACTCTGAAGCAGCAGGGGGGCAGCTCAGGCTTGTTTTTCAGCAGTAACAGCAAGTGTCTTAAAGTTGTCGTTCAAATATCCAAACACAAGCAGCGAAGGGTCTCCCATGAGGAGACACGGGACAGTTTGAGCAAGGCCGCTGCGCTCCAGGGTAACCTATCTGCTGAAGACTCTTCCCCCTGCCATCTGTTGTTGTGTACAGGGCTTGTTGATGCAAATTTAGAAAACAAACACAGCCGTAAATCCTGTTTCTTGTCAGCATCCTGCCAATCATGGCACACACAGACACATGCTATTGCCATTAAGCTAAATTGACTTACATGTGATCTGTCATCAATAACCTCAGCAACAAGCCGTGTCAGCTGGCATGAAAAAAAAGATCCTCAAGGTCAAACAACTCCCGTTTCACTTCTTAATCGTGTTATTCAACCTGTTTGTTGTTGTTGTTGTTTTACTGTAAAACGCTGCCTTTTTTTTCACTCACTTGTTTTCCTGTACATGCACATTTGGCTCGTATAATTCCATTTTTTTCAGCCCAGTGGCTGTGAAAGGCTGCCTCTGTTCTGTGCCTTCTGATACTTTTTTCTATTTTTGTTCTGTTTAGCTTGATGTCTCTATTTAGCTGTATCTGCATCTTTATCATCTTTGGAGTGTTGTGAGGACTAATGTCAACAGGAACAAAACCCCTTGCATGGGTCGACATACTGTACTTGGCCATGACAGCTTGTTTTGAACTGTTGTCATATCAGTAAAATGAGTTACAAATTGGATGTTGGTGTCAAAATAGTACTTTCAAAATAAATTTGAAGCCTAGACGCAGCCAAAATTTCAGCAGAGATGGACAGAAAGACTTTGACACACTCAGATAAAATAAGAAACAGACACACATTCGGGCCAAGTGTGAGTGCAGAGCAGCCTGAAAAACATCTCTGGTAAATGTTTAATAAACCTGATGAGGACTTTCTTGCAACAGAACTGCAAAACTTCACACATGCAACATCTTTGGTGTGATGAAACATTGATATATGATAGTACTGTAAGTGAAACTGCACACTTGACAAGAAATCACGATGTTAAATATGATTGCAGAGGTTGCCTTTCGTTTTTTCCCGTCCCCTGCGAGAGACGGACAGAATGCACTTTTGTCTATAGGAAACTCGAGACTGAAACATGGGAAATCCAATCAGTGACCCACAGCTACCCGACCATGGGAAAGACAAGTACAAGGAGAAGACATTCAAAGCTCTCCAAATATGACTCATCCCTCACTCTTTCATCCTTCCCGCTTTCACTTCTTGTATCTTTCTATTCGGTCTTTGTATGGATGTCTGGCTTCACTACACTTCAGCACTCGTCTGGAAAAACTCCATTAAGTCACTACAGCAGAGGAGAGCGGCAGCCTGACTTTCCCGTGTGTTGTTCACAGACCGGGAGGCTATCCACACACACCCCCACCCCCTACCCCCACCACCACCTCTGTAACACAATCCACACACTCCTGTAATCAGGACAAAACAGTCAGGCTACCATAGAAACCAGAGGTCTGTGTCTGCACAACACACGGCCCTCTTTTTTTTTTTTTTTTTCTACTCGCACTCTCTTTCTAAGGTGAGGTCAGCCATGGAGAGTGGGAGGGGGGAGAGAGCAGAATGCCTTCTTATTGAGGTCAGAGAGGGAGAGGAGAAGTGCATACATGCGACGTTCAACGCTGACGAGCAGACTGTGCTGTTGTTTTTTTTTTCTCTTCCCAAACAGCCAGGGTGATTCATTAATGAATTATAAATGAATCAATGAATCTCATCTCTCTGAGTCCCTTTGCTGACAGACACACACCATCGCCCTCCTCATGCCCATTCCCAGCAAGAGGAATGAGGGGCATCTCTCACAGACGGGTCGGGGGATCCCTTCTATGGGCCGAGACAGACGAGTGAGGAGGCTTCTGGCTGCCAGCTGACCATCGGGGCCAATGTCGTCAACGGGCCACATTTAACCTGTGACGTTAATGTCAGGCCTGATCTTGGCTCTACCTTAGCATACACACCACATGATATCCTACACACTTAGAAACACAACCTAAAATAGATGGCGGGCAAAATATTAATGGAGCAAAAGGCGTGCGAGACGGCTGCGGTGGATACAACAATACATCCTTTAAGGGAGTTGTACCATAAATCCCAGGGGTCTAAGAAAGGTGACATTACTGAGTCATTGATCACAGATGCAAGGAGACTTACAGCATGTCAGGGCAGTTGTCAGGTTTGTCCAAGAGTCCTCCCTCCATGACAAAGCGCAGCACTTGTTCATTGGACATGCCCTGGTAAGGCTGTTCTGCTAAGGTGGCGATTTCCCACAGCACAACACCAAATGACCTGCAGTGATAAATGACACAACAATGTTAGACAATTTTTTTTACAATTTTGCCTCTTGTTTGATAATAATTTTGTGCCGCTTACGTAAAGTGCAGCAGCAGAAAAACTTAAGGTCGCTGTAGTTGAGGCCAACAAGGGGAGCACTTTGTTTAGTAGGATCAAAAAGTCTTGATTGTAAAGAGAGAGACACACATACTGCCTTTCATGTGTGCTTACTTCAATAAGGCAGACCTTCATCACAAAAATTTAGTGAATTAATTCATTTAGTAGCACCTGATGAGGGTCTGAGAACTATAGCGTCATGAATGAAATAAGCATAGGTGGTCAATTGGGAGCATAATACTTTACGTTCAATATTATCATGATTCACATAGACTAAACCTTCCGTTAATAATACATTAACATGTACATAATACTACATTAATATTACATTTATATTGATATAATGTCCGCCTCTAATTAGTTGTACATACTATAAAACTTCTTGCATTACCACTTAACAGTCACATTACATGATAATATAATGTTGCCTGTAGCTCAAAAAAACATATAGCAAGCCGATATTTTTTTCAGGCAAAAAAACAGCCAAATTTCCTGTGAAGTCATAATAATAAATACTTTTCCACCAATATTGTGTCAAAAGACTGTGAAATTTGAGAGGTGGCACTTGTAGCAACAAACTCTTCACCCTTATCAACTATTTTTGCAGTTACACTCAGTTCACGACTCTGTGCTGCGATACTATTTTAGTGTTGCATTTAAAGCTTGTTCAGATACTCCAAAGTGACAAATACTTTACTTATTTAGCTTTAGGATCTAGGATATTAAATTGAGAGTAAATATTAAAATCCATGTGTTATGTTCAGCTTGTTGTATGCCCCCATACAACTGATTATTTTGCAATAATTTCTGACATTATCTAGTATATAAATAACCTGTTTACTGAAATATAGCAGTCAGAGCACAAATAGTTTAACTGGACCTGGTTGTTTACGTGATGTAATACCTAAAACCCGGCAGCCTGCTTATAAAGAATAATATGAGCTGTGTATCAGTGTACCAGTCAGTGAATCACAATGATTTCATTACTGCGGGACAAGCCTCACTATAGTAAACATCACCTCAGTTTAACCCCAAGCCAGCTAGCATTGAGATCACTACGAAACAATTCATAAGGGAAAATTCTTAACTCGACTAACAAAGACCACAATATTTGTTCACTCTTGCTAGTCATATTTTGACCACTGGCATGAGTTCTAAGAGTAAACTCCACAGTCTTTAAAACAGCCTTATTACAACACTGCATATAACTGGCTGCAACAGCTTGTGCTGACAGACGAAGCCACATTCAGACAGCTTTTCTTGATCGACAAAATAAAAGTCACCTACTTGTGGATTCCTAAGGAGCCCAGAAAAGGTTCGGCTTACACTAAAGTTCGTCTGTGCAACATCAAAGAGGAAGATGTAGTACACAAATGTGGAGGTGGGTTGGTGCTGGCACTGCAACCTATCATTTGAAAACATCTGGAGCAGTTTAAGCCCACTCTTAGGGACTGACCCGTGGGACATTTTGAGTTGGGAAACAAAAACTTGCAAGGGAGCTAGTAAGCACTTGTGTTTCTCTACAACATTATCGCTCCAGATAGAAAAATGTGGTAGAACTGTGAGCTGAGATTTCACCGCAAGCGAGCATAAAAAAGATGTGAGGGGAAAAAAAAGATGTATCTTGTTCTATGCTCCTCTGTACAGAGAGGAATTTCCAGAGGGCCAGCTGTAAACCAACAGATTTTTGATGGTTTTGCAAGGCCTAGCTGTCATAGCATACGCAGAGAGAATAGAGGGCAGGAAATGCATGTTCACACTGTTAAGTAAAGAATGTTGTTAAGAATGTGGGCCGAGAAGTGATCTGGGTGTTTTTATAGTTCCGACTCCACAGCATGAACTGTTTAAGCGTATCCACATGCACAAAGACATGCAATATGTAGACATTTCTGGAATACTTTGCGAGCCCCCTGGATTAGGGAAGGTTTGTACATGTATAATGCAGGATTGTGAGTGTGTGTAACAGGGTGATGTGTTCTCATACCAGACATCAGACATCGTAGTGAACACGCCATCTTTCAGTGACTCTGGAGACATCCAGCGGACAGGCAGCAGGCCCTTCCCTCCTTTTCGATAATAATCCGTCTCATAAATGTCTCTGGTCATGCCAAAATCTGAAGAGTAAAAAAATTTTTTTTGAAAAACAGAGTTTGGGAAAGCCACTAAATATTGCTCATTCTGTGTGGAAGAGGAGGCTCCTGAGAGCTCATCCATTCCCTCACCCTCCTCCCTGCCTCCGTCCATCTACATTAAGACTCCACTGCCTCAGGCTCTCACTGAAATCCAAACACTTATTTTTCAAGGCCGGTGGAGTGGCTTCAGCATCTGATGGCATCGTATTAACTTGACTTACCTCCAATCTTCACAGTGAAGTCCTCGGCTACCATGCAGTTCCTGGCAGCCAGATCTCTGTGGACAAATTTGTTGGCATTTAGGTACGACATGCCGTCGGCGATTTCCCCTGCCATCTGGATCATCTTTTTGAGCGGGGGCAAGACCTGGCTGGTGGAGTTCTGTGGCAGAGTGAGAAGGGAATGAGGTGAGAGGGTAAAAAAGCACAGTCCTCTTGTCATCTTTTTATGTTTTCCGCAACATAAGGTACTGGTTAGAGTTCAGCATTACAATGTGAGGAATGGATGCTGTGTGTGACTATGTGCACATGGGTGTGGGAGAAAGACAGCAAAAAAGAGAGGTAGGGTGTGTGTATGCGTATGACACTTCACGCCATGACCTATTTCTGTAAGAGACTGAGCCGAAGTGTGTTTGTGATTGTGCGTGTGTGTGAGGAAAAGCTGCTTACTTCTTTACGCAGAGAGCGCAGGTAGCTCTTGAGATCTCCACGGGTCATTAGCTCCATAATCACTAAGGTTGGCTGTCCCTGAGAGACCACGCCCAGCAGCCGCACCTACACCAATCACAACGTGACACAGGTCAGATGGAACAAGTCAAAAGGTGTTGACTTAAATCCGAACTGTGCGTTAAATATAACAGGGTTTAAATAAGCACTCGTTGTGAGAAAATGACTTAGTATACTCAACACAGACAGTAAACACACTAAGACAATCATTTTTGAGCGTGCCGTTGATGGACATAATTCTCCCAAAATGCACTGGGCAGAGGAAATGCGAAAGATGCTCACAGCTGGAAAAATAAACTAAACAACAGATGGTGGTGAAACAGCTCCAGGAACACATTAGAAAAAAAAAAAAAACCTGCAACATTTTTGGAAAAATATTTGACTCTCTCTCTGTGAAGTTGAACTTTAAATGGCTTTCTAACAACACAGTTTGATTTATGTCTGATGGTTCATGTTTTGTATTATTTACTCTTTATATTGACTTTCTTATGCACTAGCTGCAAAACAACAAAGTACACAGACTAACATATAGGCTATGCACAAATTAGCTAGTGGGGTAACTGTCTATATTTCATATTTCATATTTAAATTGTAAAAAAAAAATGTTTATCTTCAATTTGTTTTGAAGAATGTAATAAAAAAATCAATTGCCTTTAAATTATTCAAATCGGATTTAATAATTAAGTGTTTGGCTTTTTAGCAGACAGACATGATAAAAAGGTTGTAACAGCGGATTTTTTCAAAGGGAAAATCTTCGGCAGATCCGTTTAACATAGTTAATGAGGCTGTGATCAAGCTGATGAGGGAATGTGTACAAACGCTGCCTCAGGCTGAAGCTGCCTGAGTAAAGACAATCAAACTGTACTCGACGCTTGTGGCCTGCTGACACCTTTTTCAGCATTTACGCAGATTAATTAGAAAAGGAATGATAATCCAGAGCACCATCTTTCACTGGGGTTCAGTGCACCAATGTGTTGGTGTATGTTTTGATATACAGTGATGCTTTAAAAGCATTTCTTTTTTTAAGGCTCACTCTGCATCCCTCTTACCACATGGTGACAGTTGAACTCTTTCATCACAGAGGCTTCGTTCAAAAACTCAATGCGCTCCCTCATGCTGGCCGACTCGTTGACCGTCTTTATGGCCACTCGTGTCTCGGGTTCGTCCTTGACCACCCCCTTGGCGATGCCCTCGTACACCATGCCGAAGGAGCCCTGGCCTAACTCTCTATGCATAGTGATCTTCTCCCTGGGAACCTCCCACTCATCCGGGACGTACACTGGTGTGACACAACAGACAGCAGGTCAACACAGATTACATTTACCAAATAAAAAAAAAAACTGAGAAATTATTAATATTCTTACTCTCAGCAGCACTGAAGTACTCTGGGTTGACAGATGCATAAAGGACTCCATTCCCCAATCTATC
>JAPZDZ010000023.1:13016727-13038749 GCA_029783805.1 Acanthurus tennentii | reverse complement strand
GTGTGTGTGTGTGTGTGTGTGTGTGTGTGTGTGTGTGTGTGTGTGTGTGTGTGTGTGTGTGTGTGTGTGTGTGGCAGGAGGATGGGTGAAAGGGTTCAAACCTGGATTCTCAAACAAATGTACGTCTTCATTAAATTAGACTGCCGGTGATGAGAGGCAGAGGATTGCAGTGCAGCAATGCTCCTCATCTGAATGCGAGTCATGTCTCGTTTGCTAGAGAGCATGCTGTGTAAGTAGACTACTCCACTGTTTACATTGGGAGGCTGATGACACATTTAGTGCCAGCAGGCCACTGCCACCTCTGAAGATAAAGTGATGATGTAAAAAAAATATAAGAAGTTTGGCAAACAGATAGGATTTTTCCTAATCAATCACAGGCGTCAACCATAGGATGAGCATAAAAATGATCTACTGAAAGATGAAATATTTCATTCTTCATAACATATCAAAGGGTGGTATGTTTTCCCTGTGTCACTGAAGATAAGTAGGAAGCGTGACAGACAGTTGGGAAATCATTCATTATTCACAGTGGGGCTCGAGGGGAGGGACAGCAGGGAGGAGGGTGTCGGGAAAGAGGAGGGAGGGAGTTAAACTGGGAGCTATCTGCTGGACCAATTGCATGTGGGCAGGGGCGGTCCTAATCCTGATGATTGACATGTTATTGAGTCTGGAGCAGAGATGGTAAACAAGTCCTCTCTTGAGCAGGCGTTGGGAGGGGGAATCGTAACCATAGTGATTAAGCATGGCTTTTCCACGGATTCGGGGAAGCCATAACTTAAGGGGAAAACCTGAACAGAGGCAGCTTACTCAACAACACACCTAAATAATGTTATTATAAATTATGTTGACCTATTCCTGGAATAATGACTTGATAACAACATGACAGAGCAATATACAAGTTATGAAATCATATTAAATTTTGCTGCAACAAATATCCTTAACTGGCCATGAAAATTAAGGCAATCAAGTAAAAAAGTACAAATAAAGAAAGGATAAAACAGGTTTTTTTTTAAATTTGCCTAAATCCGATGTGTGTGTGTGTGTTTTTTTTAAGGAGGTGTCTGTATTAGTTGCATTCCTGTCCTCCATCCACTATATAAACAGGGACAGGGCTCCATTAGGACATGATTAAATTTATCTCTACATCACATCCATTTACCGAAATATTCACTTTACTGCACACTACAGTAATCCGGTGCTCTGTGGGGATGCGGAGCCTCCCACTCTGTGCAGAGTCAGAGCCGGTAAGCTCAGGTTACCAGAGCTGAGAGCAGTAGCAGACAGTAAGGTAGCTGAACAAGAGTACAGTAGCAGACGGCAGGCGTATCAGGGGCTGCTGCAGCCTGGATAACAGGCCGACCCCCCTAGCTCCCTGAGCTCCACCAGGCCACATCCTCATCCGGCAACCCGATCCTCCCCGGGAGCCCCCGGTGGATCACTCCAGACACTTGTTTAAACCACATCAGTCCAGACGGCCAGAGAAAGGATGCTTCCTCTACTCACAGCCAAGGCAAACCGCATCAGAGATTCCAGTGCTGTCTTACTGCTACAAAGATAGATTCTCAAGTGCCGGGATGTACTGATCTAATCTAAACTAGTGTTTTTCACCTTTTTAGACAGAGTGTGTCTGGCCGTGCATGTTCGGCAATATCGACCGTTCTGCTGATCAGAGGGATTTTTTTCAGAGAGGGAACACTGCACAGCGTCATGATGTGATTTTTCTCATGCAGACAGCTGGCTCAGGAGAGCTTGGCTAAATCTCTGTTCAGTCCTGTGCACAAAGGTGTGTGTGAGCCCATTCCTCCCTGTCCCAGTGTTTCTGGGTCTCTTCCACTCGCATGCCCACTAAAGACCAGCAATGTGTTTTTCACACAACTATGTGCTGGTCTGTGTGTTCAGGCATGCGTGGCATTTCCCCTCACTCGCATTCAGTCACAAAAACACACACACACACACACACACCTTTTCCTTCTACCCTCAGGCCTCAGCTCCCTCTGCAGCTGCTGCTGTTGTTGTTGTTGTTGTTGTTGTTGCCCTGTTGTTTACTGCACTTACTAACAGGACACAGGTATGCAGAACAGTCACATGTGAAAACAATTTGTGCTTTTATCACTGAAGAGGAAGGGGATGGTCTGAGAGCAATTAAAGACACGCTAAAACAGTGGAAAAAATGAGTAGGGAGAAATGTTTTAGCTGGAATTTTACCTAAACAATCAAATATAACACACATGAGTATTCTGATTACATCTGGCATGCGTTAATGCAGAATGTAGCACTTAAAATTCTGGTTAATATTCTTATTAATATCAACTGTAATATGAAAGCCAGGGATACGCTGATATTCACCACACTACTGGGGTGCATAATCATCTTATCCTATCAACTCTGAATTTCTGTTTGGTTGATTTTTAATTAAATGACACACAAAAAAAAAGTAACTGACAGCTATTCTAATATTATATAATACACAATGGTTAAAATCTAAATCTTAGATAATCGAGTAAATGTAGCATTTTTCTAATATGAATATAAAATATCTGCTGCTTTCACCATCTTGTAGTTGGGGATTTAATGCTTTTCCGTGTTATATCACGGTCGAGTAAAAATCTTCAGGTTTTGAACTGCTGCTAAGAGAAAACAAGCAATTGGGGTTGTTAAATTAATTTTTTTACTACTTTATAAAAAAATGTTCATTAGTTCTTATTTGTTCTTAATTCAAGTATAAAAAACTTTTTGTCATAAAGTTCATAACAAAGGAAAAAAAAACTTTAAAGAGCTTCTTTATAGGGAATCCAAATGTTCGTGTGTGGAACTGACCAAAGAGGTCAAACCCCAGAACTAAGTTTGGACCCGAGCTGAACTTCTCAATCCCTGTAGGCCAGACTTCAAGTAGACCCAAAGTCCCAGAGTCCCAGTTCATCCCTCGACAGAAGCAACCCTGGAGTCACATTTGAAGCATAAAGACAGGCCTCAGCAGCAATCTTCCTTATTGGATCAGGCAACTCTCCAAACGACTCAGAGGACTCACTCATATTGTCTGTTCTGACTCAAATTTTTTTAAGATAAATGAAAAATGTATGGCAAGAAATCATAACAGCTCAACTTTGAATGACACATTAAAATCAAGTATTATCACAGAGATTCCTGCTTTGTGAATCGTATTATCCGACGGATGGAAAGTGGGTAGGTTTATCACCTGCTGAATCACTGATGCTGATTTGGTTATTTGAGGGAACAAAAACACTGGGACAGTGAGTCCACTGAGCAGGGGCAAATCAATGTTCTGCCAATTTAATGTTTTTGTTGTTTCATCCCTCTCATTAGGCTCGATAAAAACATTTACAAAAATGATGAAGTCAGCTGCAAGCGTGGAACATGACAGACTGCACAGCTCAGTAAGATGCTAAGGTAGGCATTAGCATGGGAAAAAACAACTTGGGGGAGAACTTAAGCGATGCTTGTTTGGGTTTTTTTTCACAGATTTAGAGGTGTTTCCTCTCACTGAAAGTTGCTTCTAAAAATACCTGACTTCCCAGACCTGCTTCATTAAATACAGTGTGTTTCCTGGCTGTGCTGGCTGGCTGATTGGCGAACTGTGCTTGCTGGTTGTTTTGCTAGCTGGGTGACTGGTTGAGGTTAGTGACAGCATGTCAAGCCCTCACATTCAGTCAGCCTCATACACACTAAACCTGAATCCCTCTTGGGGGAGTAGAAGAGACAATCACTCGAGTCTAGCACCAACTTTTATAAACTGTACATTGTGCGTTTCATACAGAAGCTTAAAAAATGCAATACCAGAGAGAAACATCAACTGTATGTAAACGAACACCGTATTGCTTCATTTGGCTCAGTTGCTGGATGTTTGCAGGAACAGTCTAACACCTGGATGTGTACCCACCTGTCCCCAGACAGGCAGCTACACAGAAAGAACCATATGAACCAGTGTTGATCCACAACACATTCAAACTGATTTGTGCAGCACTTCAATAAACACCCTGCTTTTGTTAAAATGTGACTATTTATTTTCAGCACCTGTGAAATGTTGCAAGCACCCACGGAGTACTTTGTGTAACATTTTTACTCCTTACCCAAACTTGGTTCAAGCCTATCATCATCATCAGAGCATCAGAATAGTAGCGGCTGTGGTGCCAAGGCCTATTTCTGTAGATGACCATCTGCAGCTTTGCGGCACACGGTGCCCAGACTTGATCCTGGCACGCCGTGCGGCATACATTCCCCCTGCTGGCACTACGTCTGGATTCAAAATGACACATCTTCATTTCACATCGACTTCATGGAGGCCCTAATCCTGATTAAGCATACCACATTTGCCTCAAGCTAAAAAGCTAATGGGGATAAGTTTCCGTTCATCGCGAGAATTCACACGAGGTCAAAACGGAGTTCTCTGCAAAAACTTAAATGGTCATTAGCTGATTATTGAGCTGACAGTCAGTGCCCTGTTATTCCTTAACTTGCGCTTTAGTTTGGTTACATTTCATTTATGTGTGCACGGTTTGGTGTTTTTGTCTGGGTATCATGTACATAGCTTACATTGCAGTCTCTGTATGTCTGACTGCAATTTCCTTGTCTTTTAAGATGACAGTGGCTGGTTGCTGGCACACGCAGACAGACTGTGGTTGAAGTCGGCCCGTTTCTCTGGTGCATCTCCCTCTCTTCTTCGGGACATACGCCTCAGTGTCTGCCACCTCAGTGGAGCCTGATGTTCCGCGCAGCCCTATTAGCCACTTCACATATGACATCTGGATTTAGGGTTTCCTTTTTCCTCCACTTAATTTCATTTTAACAGTGAGTTTCTTGAGGGTACACACAGTATCCATTTTGTGAGGCTGCAGCCGTTCTTTAAAAAGGACAAGCTGAGGGTTCAGCAGGGACAGTTGTGCCCTGAGTTAACATCTGTTACGACCGTACACTGACACTATTCTCTCCAACACGAGAGCCTGCACTGACACTGTAGGATAGTTCTTTCAAGTGTAATGCTCTGATAAGATACAACAGTCCCAGATGGTGTACACAGAAAAACAGCGGTGTATTGATCTAGTATCTGTTATACACAAAGCTTCATTTCACATAAAAGAAGCTTGTCAGGGGGTTTACCTTTTCCTTATAAATACACAAGCCTCATGCTTGTTTTGCCAATTTCCTATCTGCTTAGGGAGTTAAATGCTTCCAGCTTTCAGGTACTTATGGACAGCTGAACAACACAGAAGAATAAAAGGCACTTACTGCTGACTTTGTGTCATGTTTGCACACTGATAAGGCCAAAGAGGACCATCAAGGGAAATGTTTGGCAGCATTTAACAATGCGCTGGTTTTTCACTTGAGCCTTTCATTTACAAGAGTGTCGCAGCAATAGGAGTAAATAAATCCTTTGTTCACTGTGCAATAGCAATGCTTAGTTTGCACGTATAATTTAGCATTTCAAGAGACTGCTTGTTCCATTTTAGTGTGTTCTGTTGCAAACATTTTTCAACTTTTGTTAATGTTTTTTGTACTTCTGTTATTTTTCTACCATTTCTCCCCAGCTTTACGTCAAGTTTCCCATCTGGGACAATAAAATATCTAAACTAAACTGAACTGAGTTGAACTGCGAACCAAAAGTAGCTGCCATATTACCTTCAACATCTGTTTTATTCCATACAATTTTATTCCAAGTCGTTGGAAGAAACAAAACAGCCTGTGTGGGTTGCAATGTAAACATAAAGGCCAATTACACTAAAAAGCCATAAGAGTGCAGTAAACAGAAACTCATAATAGTATGTACTCATTAGAAATGGGACAACAACAACACCAAATATGGCAGCTGCACAAAGCCTGTGCAGTGGAGTGTAAAAAATGTTACTGCTTACCAGCCTCAAGTCAGGGGTTGTGTCACCTTCAGTGAGTTTCACTCACAAGCTCAGCAAAGACACAGCACCTCAGTGTCAGCCGAAGTTTTGGTGGTAATCAGATTTTACCATGACGCAAGTCTCCCATTCACTTCTGGTCTCAAACACAAGCAGCACAGTCATGATATGGAGATTGTGGGAACCATGGGAGAGATAGACTGCAGTCTCCAATCTAATCTCAAACATATTTAGTTAAGGGACAGGGTTTCAGCTGCAAATAAGCTACAGTTTCAACTACAGAGAGCTGGTTCAAGAGTGAGGGAGACTTGGTGTAAAAGGTTTGGTAATGTGGGCCTCAGGATGTGCACATGGGTCAAAGGTCAGAGGTTACCAGCCAAAGGCCACAGATGAGGCAAACTACAGATAAAGCCATGCCTGGCCGTACTGTACCAACAGCAGAAGAGGGTAGCCGATGTGGATGGAGCAGGACAGCTGACGGGCCTTAAACAGTCCCCAGCCCACACTTCCCATTGGCTGCCGGTGACATCATGGTTCTATCCCCATATTTCACCTCCTCTTTTCAGGGTGGGCGGAGAGTTCAGTTATTCCTCCTCCTCCACTCTTTCTCTACACTCAACCAGGCCGTCCCTCTCTCTCTCTCTCTCTCTCTCCATCACACACACACACACACACACACACTCACACAAAAACACTCAACTTCATTTGCCCCTTTTAGGGACCTCAGCAGCTTACATGGCCACTCTTATTCAGAAGGAGGGAAGAGAAAGGGTAGGAAGGAGCGAGGAACAGAAGACGAACGAAAGAACTATTGCGCTCACACAAACTGCACATATGCTGTGATTTTTTAAATTTTTTTTTTTTGTTAAGCCTGTAAGACTCCAGCAGGCCTTTCTTAACCAACGCAAGCCAAGTGAGGAGTTTTGCTTGGTGCTTCATAATAAGTTATTGTGAAAGGTTTGACATTTTCACTAGCAGACAGCTCACTAAATTACCAGCTGGGCCGCGCTTGGATATGTCTCCAGTAATGAAACAAAGGATGCTCACAGGGACAGAGAGAAAGGCACACTGAGAGACAGAGACTCTAGGAAGGACATTTAGAAATAATCGCTTAATACATAAAAGATGTGCTGGAAGAAAAGAAGAAATCAGTTCAACTCTTTATCTCAGTGTATTAGAACAGACATGCTGCTGAGGGATGTGGTTGTTTTAGTGGGGAGGTCTAAACCACAGGGATCTATACATGTGTCAGACAGGTGTTTCATGTCTGATGAGGGTGGAAGCGAAGGATGGAGAGAAGGTGACAAAAGTGTGTGCAAGTCAGCCAGTCAGATGACCTTCCAATGCTCTGCCACAATCAGTCGCAGTGTTCAGTCAGGATCACATCCATCCAAGGGAGATTAGCTCTTAGTCGGATTAAGGAGGAGTCAGTGCATGTAGGAGAGGTGAAATGTCATCGTAGCACGGCGGGAGGCTGCAGCGGGGACGGGACAGAGGGGTTTGACGGCACTGAGGCAAACAGAGAAGGATCAGATCTGCTCTGTTTGGACTCCACAAAGATCAGACCGCTCGGGCTTACATGACAAAGCTCAGCAAAGCTCCAAACTCCCTCCCATCTAGCCTGTCCCACGAGAAAAACAGTCTAAAAAGTTGCAGATGCACCATAAAACTCCACACGTGGAAACATGTGGTAAAAAAAGAGCATTCAGGGAAGGACACAGATGGCAGAAGGGACAGATGCAGGTAAAGTGACAGCAAAATGGGCACAAAGAACAAGTCTGTCTCTAAGCACAGAAGGTGCTGAGCCCCCACCCTGTCAAACATAAGACTTCAAGAGGCGATTGAAACAAAATACCCACGCTTTCTCCCCAAAACAAACAATGGCCTCCATTGTGAAATACTGTGGCACACTCACAGTCAGGGGGGGGACATAAAGACACAATTTAAAAACAGTGGGTCACATCCCCCCTCCTCTCTCTTTCTCTACTCCCGAGGCTACAGACAACTTTCTCCTTCAGTTGAGGCATATATGGAGGGGGGTAAGGAGGGGGCACGCAACACTGCCACCCAATTTAGTGCCCCCTGCTCAGAAAAATATGCCTCTGTGTTCCTGCCGTTACAGACCCCACAGGACTGGAGACCAGGCTGCAGCGGTATTAGAGCACCAACAGGGGGCCTAAGCCATGGGAGAAAAGCAAGCTGCACTGCAGACATGTAACACACATCCACTGAGAATGTAAACACAAGTCTGGAGGGACATTTTTTTTCACTTTGTTAGGACTCAGTAGTCCAGGGTGTCTCATAAATGGTCAATGAATGATCATCAGTGTGAATGATAACAGTTTTTTGCAGGGGGGGGATTTAACGTTTAAAAATTCCTCTTCTACACTTTTTTATCGACACATTTAACACAACATATGCACCACAAACAATCTTCATCCTTTCTCACAATCCAATCTTTTGCCCATCATAGTATTTCAGCCCTATCATTTAGCCAGCTTGGTTACATTCAGCCTGCATGTTTCCCTTCACAGATCACCTCGTGCCGGTCTGATGCCATTATAAAGAGATCACTGTGTTTCCCTGACGTACACGTGGGAACCTGTGGAAAGAGGACACTGCACCAACTGCATGCACAGTAAGACCTGCATCCATTGTATATTTACTTGAGAACTACCCCATATCCCTGGTTTCCCCAGATGCAGTAATTTGTTGCAGTTATTTCATAAATGTCTTGTTAACTATTATTGGTCTGAAAGCCGCCAAATAGCACATCATAAACTGTAACAAATGGAAGGCCTGAGGCTATATTTACTGTTCTTCAGTAGCACTGCAGCAGCTCTGGAACTGCTTCAAAAAAGAAAAAAAATTCACAACGCCTGGTAACCCAGGAGACTTGTTATTGTGGTTTTTACTACACCAAACTGCCATGCAGATGATGGCACAAAGACCCCTTTGTAGCATTTAATTTCTTGGTAAATAATCTTATCTAAATTTCTGACCTGCCGTTAAAAACTGACCAAGTCGAAATTTGCTCAGAGTTACACATTATCTAGTCGTTTTTTTTAAAACAAAGAGACCATGAAAAGTGGCCATAGCGAGAGGAGGATCCACACCTGCTAGATCACTGATTTCCTCGAGCATGCACTTAGACAAACAAGAATGTGCGCACACTCGCATACCTTCGAACAGCCGGCGCTGGGCCGGACAGCTACAGACAGCCAGGGGACAGATAGCTCTGGCTGGGAGAGGGAACGGGAGCACGCTGCTCAATCAATGAGCCATCAATCACACACACAGCGAGACGGAGCAAACACAGGAAACAGGAGACCATATCCTTTAGCTACCACTTAAAAGAAAGCCATCAAAGCGCTGGCTCTTGCTGCGGGCCTTTTTCCATGGCCAAATTTCTAAGCACGGCTTTGTTTTGTGGTGGTTTGATTAGAGCTACTATTACTCTGCCCTGACCCCTCTCTAAGGAGTTGTGTGTGTGTGTGTGTGTGTGTGTGTGTCCTGTACAGCACCACAGCAGCTATCCGCTATCCTAACTAGCTCACTGCTGCGGGGCCTCACTGTACTTTGCTGAGCTCTTAGACAGTACATGGTAGTGAAAAGGCTCCCAAGGAGGCGGTAAGAATTATATGGCAGCAGGTTTTTGTTGTGTATTTGGTACCTGAAGGAAGGATTGAGAGAATGAGTAT
Source organism: Acanthurus tennentii (assembly GCA_029783805.1). NCBI lineage: Eukaryota > Metazoa > Chordata > Actinopteri > Acanthuriformes > Acanthuridae > Acanthurus > Acanthurus tennentii. The sequence goes on along the minus strand of JAPZDZ010000023.1, from coordinate 13,029,184 downwards.
AATTCATCTGAGTAAGGGTGCAAACATGATTGTTATTATTATTGAGAGCTCTGTCAGTTCTTTGGTAATACTTCAATCTACAAGTCTATAATTTCACAACCGTTTTTAAGATGTTTTTTCAGGAATCACTCCATAATTTGTACTAATACACATTATGTTTAAATTTCAAATCAATCACTAGTATGTCCAAGAGATTCTTTAAGTCGGGGCACAAAAGTTAAAATATGAAATCTTTCTATGGACAAGACTACTGTTAAACATTTATGTAGAATAAATTTTATTATATTATATTAATGATTAAGTAAAGCTCTTTTGAGAACATTTTCATTTAACTATAGGGAAACAAAATTGCACAGTTTTTGAAAAACTTTTTTCCATGTCAGCTACTTTGATTATTATTTATACAGTCTATAAATTTAGAAAACATAAAAAAATGTCAATCACAATTTCTTATTTAAAATTGCTTTGACAAACAATCCAAAAACCCAAACACATTTCATTAAAACCGTGAACGAGCAGCAACTTCTAACATTTGAGAAGTTCGAACTAAACCATTTTTTAATTACTTAAATGGTGAACGAGGATCACAGTTTTTGATGATTAACTTTTTGTTGTCTAAGCAAACGAGTTCTTGACAAATTGCTTCAGTGCATCAAAGAGTCAGTGGCAGAACCAGACGGCCCTTCTGATCAAAAAAAAAAAACATTCCACCGTTTCTTCTCAGCCCTATTCTGCCTGCAGGAGCACATTCCTGCTACATGTTGGCAACGCCAGGCGCACCTGAAGCATGTTATTACTGCATCATCTGTCCTCGAGGGGGGAAAAAAACGCCAGTTTACAGAGCTGCCCCGAGAGCAAGTGAGCTCATCCAGCTCTTGCACTGCATTCCCAATGTGTCTTGGACCCGGAGCACGTCCAGCGCATAAACAGAGTTTTGACTCATCTCCAGGCCAAGCTGCTACTTTTCTGCAGCCTAAGGAGGGGGGGTGGGGGGTTTGCAGGCAGCGTTGCAGGCAGGATCAGCAGAATTAATGTACACAGTGAGGAGTAAACTACACCAGAGGACGTCCTTGTGTCCCTGAGCTGCAGTGACAGCATGTCCTCCTGTCTGCACTGTCACTCTTTGTCAGCTCTCATTACCTGCAGCGCTACATGAACAGACCGACTGACTGACTGACTGACTGACTGACTGGCTAACAGCACCTGCTACTTACAACTGTTAGGATGACAGCAGGGGGCTGGGATCACCATGACGACGCAGAGGTTGCACTATCCCTGACCTCGCTCACACAGACTGACTGGTTCGAAGTATTAGGCATTGATTACTAATTGATAATACACAAGAAGACAATTTTTGTCTCATTTCTTGATGTTTATATTTTATAGTTTATAGAGCAGAAATAAGGGAACGCGCTTTGAATAGCCAGAAAATCAAAAAAATGTGACAAAGTTATTGCCAACAAAGGAAAAAGATAAGCTTTCATTCTCTCACAAAAGCCGCTTTCCCTGTGGCAATTCCTGTCTGCCTCGCTGTCGTCACAAAGGTCCTGTCAGTTTATTCACCAGCAGCAATAAGTTATTTGGATCGCACTGGAGCGCTAGGGGAAATACAAATGAGAGGGTGGAGCAGACCTGAACGTTCAACCCCTCTCCCTTGACACGAGACCCCCCTTGGTCGCATCATGCATCAAACGGAGCTCCACGCCCCTAACTCCCCACAGAGACCCGAGGACGGCCGTGCCAGCATTGTGTCGGCGGTTTAAGGGCAGACGCAAGTCAGCCAGCAATGGGAGCGAGGGATCGATAGATCCTGGCAGATCCTCGACGCCCCTATGTCATGAGCATCTATGTAATATACTGCCACAGAGGAGGAGAACACTCGGAGACCTCAGAGACAACAAAAGAAGAATGTGACTGTGTTCACTCAAATAAAAAAAGACTCTACTGGCTTGGATGCAGTTTCTTAAAGTTTAAAAAAAAAAACAACTAAATTCTAAAAAATGTTTCATCCTGGAGCAAAAAGCCAGGAATTGGAAGGAAAAGATCTTTTTGAGATTGTTTCTTTATACAATGAAACCTAACAAAGTATCTGCAAATAGAGGAAAGGTCTTGCATACTGGTTGTGAAATAAAATGTATATTCATCAACAACCCCTCCAAGGAAAGGAAATAAGCCGGAAAGGAAATTGCGGGTAGAAAAAAAAAGTTGTTTGTAAACTACATAAATGAAACAATAGTGCAAGTAAACTCTTCTTTGTTGACCCCCTAGGACTGCACTTTACAATAACAGCGGGGTAGATTTCCTGGTGGGACAACAAGAGATCATAAAAATTATGTTTACACACAATTCACTCCTCACGGATCAACAAATGCAACTGAAAAGTTGGAAGTCTCTCTGCACTGAAGCCAGTGAAGACTTCATAAAAGTGTTGAGGTGTGCCTGTTACTCCTCATTCTGAAAACTGATCTGCTGTGGCTGCTAAGCGAGCAGCCTCAGGCGGAAGCACAGCCCAAATTGGGCTTTTGTTCCAGACTGCACAGTGTCTCAGCAGAGGCATGAACAAAACACAAACACACAAAGCCTGTGAAGAGTGTATGTGTGTGGGCCTACCCCTGGCTCCTCCTAAGCCTGAACAGTCACTCTCACACACACACACACACACACACACACACACACAACCAACTCCACCACAAGCGCCTGTGAGCCGCGTCTCACCCACCCACACACATACACAACACACAACCTGACCCGCCTCCCCTCTCGCTCTCTCTCCTTCACTATTCCTCTCTGTCTCTCACTCTCTCCTTCCCACCCTCATTCATAAAATGGCCGCTTCACAACTCCAGCTGCTGGCATGGAATTTAAAGATGAGGGGTCAGGGGCAGCAACGGGCCAGGAGGGACTTGTTTGTTCTATTTTATCCCTCCCTTCCATCTCCTTATGCGCCCTTCTCTGTCTGTCTGACTGTTTTTCATCCCACACTAGTGCAAAGATTTGTCCGCCTAATTCTCCTCCTCGCTTGTGCCAGCCGTCCTCATCCCCTGTCCCCTTCTTCCTCCTCCTCCCCCTCCTCCTCCCCTCCAAAACAAACCTGATACCCTGATGGCCTGGGAGGGAAACTGAAGCTATGCTGCGTCTGGCAGTGTTAGGCAGGCGCAGAGCAGAGCGGGGGCAGGAGCGAGCGCTGGTGGCTCCTCCTCAGAGGCCGGCGAGAGGGGAACGGGGACATTCTCAAGTTCCATCCCTGGAACACATCCTCCATGTTTCTGCAGTTTTACCACATCACACACACACACACACACACACACGCACACACACATGCAGACTATCGGGGCATGCGTTCAAAGCAACATGAGATTCATTGCTGTAAAGTTTGCTTTTTATCCCCTCTTTGTAGTCCAGGAATAGGAGGAGAGATTTTTTTTGGTCTTTTTATACCCAAACATTTTGCAAGGTGGTATTCTTGCAGAATGGACAGTGTATGTTTAAGGAGCGACAGAAATGAGGCAGAGCAAATAGATTGTGTCCCTGGGCAGCTAATTTCAGCCTGCCACAGAGTTTTATAAACTGATCAATCAGACAATGAGTGCACACCAGGCTTTGGTTCGGGGGAGAGAAAACAAAGACTACAGTGCCTGAACCATTCAGACAACACCACAGGGTGCAATAATAAGTGTCACTGTGTGTGTAGCTGTATGTGTGAAAGGAGGTGTGTGCATCGAGTACGAGGTGAATGAGTGCATGGGCGCTAATGCATCTGTTCCCCCCACTACGCCACTTTGCAGCGTCTTCTGCTGTAAGCACACAAATTAAAACTCACTCAAGCAAAAGCTTCGGTCGCTCCCCCTCCATCCATCCCTCCCCTCCTCCCCTCTTCTCTCCCCTCTTCTCTCCCGCTGCTGCTGCAGCCTGGAGCAGACGAGGGGACAAGGAAGGGAGGAAGGAACGAAGGATTGAGGGGCCGCAGCAAAGCCGACCAGACCTCTTGATAGAATGAGTTTTAATTTTGGGAGGGTGGGGCTGGACCCAGGCTTCTGTGGTGGGACATGCACATGTGCCACACAAAAAGGAGGATATGTTCAATCTATGGCATGGACACACATACACACCAACGGAGCAACAACAAGGGTCAGCCTTGGTTTATGAGAGAATACCCAAATTTATCTTTGCTACATGCAGCTCTTTATAAATGAAATATTCTTGCTTCTACATCAAATATTTACAAAACGTCCAAAGACTTAACTTGATCAACCCTTATTATAAATTAAACTTATAGATAAAGCCAGCGGGAAAACGTAAACACTGCAGTTCCTCAAATTACCAATCGGAACAAGCTCAAAATTCTAGTCAATCTTCATAGACTCCCATGTTAAAACATCCAATTTAATAGCAAAAATAAACACGTCTACAGTCTGGTGCAAAACCGGCTTTGGTTTTTGTGGGAATTTGCTATAGCGTCTTTCATGACATCTGCACAGAGAGTTATAATGTGATAAATTCATTTTAATTATATCAAGGCATACAGTTATGCATAATTAATGTTGTGGCCACTCGGAAAGACAGCAGCTTAAGTAGCAATGCATATCCCCCCCCACTAGCTACGCCCTCTCGTCCAAAATTGGTCACCTCTGGCTCTAAAAGAAATAGCGACAGCCATAAAGGCAAACTCGAGGGAAGCATTATAGGTGCTCCATCCACTTCGTATTTTACAATCTGTGAACTATTTTATTATATCAACATACATATATGTAAATATGAGAAAAGAAAATGTACGATCTCTCTTACGTAATCTCTACACTATTAATCAAACTCTGATTGTGCTTTGCATCTTGTAAAAGCGGCAAATTTACTTGTTTTGCTACAACCAGGATACTGCATTTCCCCTCCTCAGCCCACAGGCTTCAGCCCACGCAGGCCACCTCCAGCCCACCCACCACCCACCCTCTGCCTGCCTGTGTTTCAAACCTGGCCCCACTCCACTCAAACTTTCCACAGATGGGCATAGAGCTGTTGGATGTGTGCTGAGCATTCAGTGTCCATGCGTCAGTCACACCACAAGCCTGGGGATTGGAGGATCAGAGGTGGAGCCCAGGGACGCGGGGGTGGGGTATGTGCAGGGGGATAGCAACATCATACACCATATCTGAGCTGGCAGTGAAAAAGAGGGACAGCAGCAAACGAATGAACCAACATCCAGGCTGAGCTGCATAGTGTGGTTACGGCTGCCTGGCTATTTATATGTGTCCCTCCTTCAGAGGAGGAAGCCGCTCCTATTGGATCCAGATGTTAGAGGAAGGACAGACAGCAACCCGACTGAAAGGTGGCAGTCTGGATCCAGTGGAGGTTCTGCTGCTGCAGAGCTACTGTGCTGCCATTTAGGAGACAGATACGCAAGTCCACCGAGGCAAGGACAAAGACAAGTTTACCTTCACCTTTGAAACAGAAGCACACATGCTAGTGAGTGAAAAGTGAGTTATAGTCAACCATCATGTTGTTCCTTGAAAATGAAAAAAAAAAAAAGTTAAGAGGAAAAAAAAAAAAGAAACCGCATGTAAACAAAGTCTCATTCACACACAACGGATGGCAAATTTAGGTCAAATAACAGATCTGTGGTGACTGAATCTGTTTCTGGTGCTATCTTTGGACATGAATATTTCATTGACCCGGGTCAAGCCGCGTGGGTGAGTCATGGGATGAAGTGGTTAAGGTAGAAAGCATTCTTCTGACGAGCTAAGGTTGCAGCACCATCAGAGGCTCTAAAGATTAAATCATGCAGCACTCAGCCAGCCAACTAACATACATAACTTAACACTGCTCTCCTCCTCCCTCTGCTTGACCATGGCACTTGAATGACAATGAGTGCTTGTGAGACGGGGCTAAATGTGTTGTGACCCCTGATGATGGATTGCCGGTAGTCAGCCCTCAGTGGGCCACAAGCCATAGATCCACTAGAGGATCCGATGACACATCTCCAATCCCTAGGCAGAGCTCCCACAGATGTAGAGGGAGAGACTAGATGAGGGAAGATAGGAAAGAAGGCCCCAAATGTTTTTCTCCAGAAAAACTCTAAATCTCTAAAGACAGAGCAACTTGTCTTTCTGTCCATCAGTTTATGACTCCTTTCCTCCTCTCACTATGACTGCTTGTTGACTTTCAGTCTAAATCAGGCTCCTACAACCGCTGGACACGACGCAGCAGACAATAGAGGCTGTGGACAGCTGCTAATCTAGTCACATCTGGCTCTATCATCCCACACTTATGCCTTTTCCACAGTGAATGGATACGGATAGGGGAGAGTATTCTCAGAAATGACATACTGATCCCTTGATCCGCTGTTGCATCAGATATGTCTGGCATGAGAAAGTTGACGCAAGCGCAGACACGTGCACACACACACACACACACACACACACACACACACAAGAACGCACACACACATATACAGATACATGCACAAGTCCTGTTTGTGGTTGTGGGACGTGAGGTCTGAACAGGAGCCATTGTGGACTGCACTACCAGGCAGCCAAACAGACTGGGGCCCGTTTGCCCCTCTGATATGGCTCGAGTCTGAACACCGACGTCAGCCCACAAGCAGCCCGCGTGACGTCAGCACATGTGTGCTTTGACCAGGCGCCTGAATGAGTCGGTTTCACACCGAGGGAGGAGGAGAGGATGGAAAGGGAGCAGAGCACAATCTGGATGTCAAAGCCGTTTGCGGCGGCCCAAAACAGAAATTTAGATCAGCTTTGATTAGAGCAAGCAAAATAAAACACCAGTATTTCACAGAAAGCATCACTGTCAGTGTAATGGTATAATTATTTGTCTGCTCTTAAATAACTCGGAGGCATTCCTGGTGCCCACAGTAAGGCCAGTGTTCAAATAAAATAGCACTGTCTGGTTGACCAGCAGCTGCTGGCTTGCATTTAAAGAGAAATGATACAGATGGCAAAGGAGACAGCAGTGAAAGTAAATTATTTCTCCAGTCAGAGGTACACCGGTGTCAGGTCAGATTGGATAAACAGGTTTCTCGGGGTAAAATCAGACATTTGTGTAAGTCAGTATACTCCTCTGTTCCTGTGCTCTTTGTGCAGTACAATGTTGTTCTGTTTTCTCCGTCCCGTACAGAGTAACAGTCACAGTCATGGCTGGTGTTGTATTACATTAGCCAATAAATGACATCCTGATGCTGAAGTAACTGAGTTGTCTGTTTGGCTCGACTAAAAGGCCTAAAAGGAATGTCTCAAAGGTAAAAAGTAGGTCTGCCCAAGAAATTAAATCACACAAGCACAGACACACAAATACTGAATCCAGAACACATTGCATTGATCCCTGAGTTGCCCCAGCACCCTCCTGGTACCCATTTTGCTGGCTCCACCCGCCCAGGCCACCCGCCACGAGAGAAGCGGGAGAACGGTCCGGCATTCCACAAGCCTACGTGCTACACGACACAACTGCACACACACATGGAGGGGCAGGACGAGGGAGGCCCTATCCTCACAGCACACCCCGTCACACTCAATCACAACAACACACACTCACACACAGGCTGAAACACTGCAGCGCAGCACAAAACATGAAAAGGCAAATGCTTTCTGATTTCTTGAGAGTATCTGTTGCTTTAACTTGTCACAGAAAGTTTTCAGACCAACTTTTGGTCAAATAAACATAGAGCTCCACCTGGTACTATGATACCAGCAGAATAGTTTTAAACTTAGGGGCTGTTGACCAGTGAGGAGTTTAGAGGGCCTAATGGGTTTAAGTCAGAGCCCAGACTGCCCACTGCTCTCCTAAGCCTGTTTGACCAGCTGTCTGTCTGCTTAAAGACAGGCTAGAGAGCACCTCACGCACACACAGCCACCCACTCAAGAGAGGGAGAACCAAATGCACTCCAACCTCCGCTCACCCCTCCCATCTGCTTCACCAACCGCCAAAATCAAATCACAACAACAACAGCTAAGAACCTGTGCTTGGCTTCCCTCATTAAAACCTCAGGGGACCGAAACAGACATTTGTACAAATCACACAGCCATGATGCAAGTTTCCCAAAGCCAGAAAGGCTCCTGAATCATTTATCAAATGTTTGTTATTGTTGAGATTCTGACGCAGACATTTATTTTTTGTGTCATTTTAAACTGTTATTTTACCTATAGAGTTTATTGTTCATTTTAATTTTACACATATTTGGTCTGTTTTGATTGTAACATCTTTGGGTCAAGATGTAGATTCCAAATAAATCAAAACCAAAAATCAAAAACAATATTATATTCACTAAACTTTAACACAGTCCCAGCATTATATTTATTTTTTCTTATTTTCTAATTTGAATAAATGTTTTTATTATGCAGCACTGTGGTGTGACAGTGGGTGTGAGTGCAACCTGCAGTGTATGTGTACACCATTCTGCCTTATGATGGAAACTTCAACAGACCTTTTTCACTAAAAAATATATAAAAATGTTATCAATGTGACCTTTGCTTGGGTCTTCACCAAATTAGCTTGCTCACTTAATCTTGGAATATTAACTGCAGGCCAGGTCTCTGTACCATCACCATTCTTAAGTTATAACTTCATGTTGTGACACATTTAGTTTTTATTAAAAAGAATGCATTTAATGTGAATTTAAAATAATGAAATTGGGATTTTAATAGTATTTCAGTTTATTGTTCAGACCATCTCAGCGTTGCATTTTTTCTCCACACTCTTGTTATATGAGGTTGACAAAGAGCAGGTTCACGCAGTGGGATCATAGTTGTTAGACCCCCTCATCAGGGAACTATCTGTCCCTCTGCTCTACATCCTTCCTCAACCTACATTTCCTATGTTTCAGACAGTGCTATGAGATGAACGACTACATTAATGATCTTTGATAGCTCAGGGATCTGCCTCCTCACAGAAGGGAACAGTGGGTGTTGGACAGGGCTGTAGATGATATGTAGATGCACTTGCTTACACGTTAAGAAAAAACAACTAAGAACAGTGAAGTGTGAACCACACTTGATGGGCAATTCATCCCCTTGCTCCCACTGTCTCCTGTTCTAATTGAAGCTGATAATGAAACATGGCAGCGTGCTCTGTAACCCCACTTTGTCAGATATACACATCGCTGAATCTGGTCTTGTGCCCTCTCCTCTCGACAGAGGTGAGCCCCCGTGTTCGGCAACCACAACTCTGCCTTGGGCTCTCAGATTGCTGCAGCTGTCAGGGAAGGCCCAAAGGACCCTGGCCTGTTTCCTCAGCTCACTGACGAGACACTCCTCTCTGTCTTTCTCACTCATACCCTCTGTCACACAAACACACTTTTTTCCTCTCAACACTCTCCCTCTCTTTTCTCAATGGGGGGTTGGCGGGGGTAGGCTGTGAAGTGGTCCCACTATGAGATACATGCAAACAGCGGGAGAGCATTGCAATGAACACCTGTGTCAAAGCAGCCACAGGTGTCCAGCCATGATACATGGCCTTGCCCACACATCTGGGAGATCTAAGGATTCTGTGTCACCCTTAACATCAGCATGCAGACTGTGTGGGAGAGCTATGCAAGCATGATTTGCCTGTATGTGTTGTTGTGCCGCAGTGCTGTATCATTATGGCACCTTTCTCCAGAGGGTACCTCTAATCCAATTACAGATTTAAACAAGGGAAATGGTTCCAAGGCATTCATCCCACTTATCCTCGGATCACAAGGAGAACAGAAAAGCTTCTTGTCAACCCTACAGGGACTTCAACGAGTTCAACAGTCTCAATATTTGTAGAAATTTGTGGAATTCAACATACTTAATTACACCTGACCCGCAAGTAGACCTGAATTCCAGCCAATTAATCAAATCAAAAACACTTAAACCTGGAGTGTGAGGCACGTGAGGCATAGAGACATCTGTGTACCCTGATTCTGACTCACGATGAGGAAAAATAGCAGAAAGGCAGGCAGCCTGGCAGTGACTGCAACAGACAGAGAGTAGCCTAATAGTAGACGCCGTTGTGGCACGACATCCAAAGAACATGATCAGATATCTCTGGGGTTAGTAAAGAATGTAGGTGACCAGGCCAAGAGCAACAACAGCAATACAGCTGGACCATTCCTGCTGCACGGCTTCATATAGAAACCATCAGCAGTCCATAAAGCTCTAAGTCAAGCCCACACACACACACACACACACAGTACGCCTGACGTGCTGAATTGGAAGCAGTCCAAACATGGGGCATGGCGACGTCAGCGAGGAAAATGAGAAAAGACAACATTTCATATACAGGAGAGCGACAGCATTGAACCGCCTGCCCATGAACACTGTGCTGTGCCTGTGTGCCAATCTATCACGGCCTTTTACAATACAGCTCAATCATACTACCTAAGCAGAGAAAAGTAATAGTTGTGTCGTCACTGGCTAATCACGGTTAAGAGGAATAAGAAGGGGAGGAATTTTCTAAAAATACTCTGATTTGTTGGGGTCTTAGAGGCTAAACGCTGCATTCTGGAGAAGCTGAGCCGAGTGCAAGTGACGTTTCAGCAGATCGCTTACCGTCATGCATTCTTTATTTGAGCTGCATGTGTCTTGATTGCCTTAGGTAACCTCATGAATGCTGCTGATGAGTGCGGGGTTAAAGTTGAAATAAAACTGGGTGGTGTCTGACTAGAACAAAAGCTGTTTTTCTGTAGATTCTGATGCCAATCGGGTGCGTGGTATTAAATGCCAAACATCCACTGTTACAACGCTGAGGTGTCTACAAAGAAAACTCATTGTGATAGCTTTGAGGACTCATCCTTACTTTCCACTTGACGGCATACTGGAGAAAAATGCCCTGAGGAAAAAATAATGAGTCACTCAGTATGCCTGCTGGCTTGCATTGTTTAATCATACCAATGCAGTGAATGGGGGTTACAGGGAAAGTTTGGCAGTTGAGCCATCACAGGCCTGAACAAGCTGAGTAAAAGTGCATTGAGAAACAAAGTTTTTAGAGGACAGAGGTTATGTCCTCTTTCTGTCTGTCTGTGACATTACATAAAGGCACAGGTGCTATCCTTTTGTAACAGTGGAAATGAACTGTCCTGACAGCAAAGACAGTAGTCTTTTATGTAATCCCTGTCCAGACGGAGGCGGTTTTTTTTTTGTTTTTTTGTTTTTTTTAAATCATGGCTACGCAGGCCAACAGTGCCCACAGGCTGAGAGGAGGTCTTCCAGCTCAGCAGCTGTTCGGCTGAAGATCAGGAGGAGGACGGAGCCAGGAACAAGGTGGACAAATGAGGTGGACAGTATCACTGTTGACCTGCCTGACGAATAATTTTCATCACTGATTTAATCAAAGTAATTTGTTTACCAATAAAAAAAAAAAGATATCTGCAGAAAAACTCATTTATGATGACGAAAACTATGATGCCATCTATTGACACTTTGGCGAGGAATGAAAACAAAATAGAAATATTGTATTTGCATCAAGATAATTCTAGAGATCGACTGACACTTTCATCAGCTAACAAAAACTTTTTCATCTAATTTTTTTTGTTAATCAAAAATTTGAAAGATCTCATCACGGATTTTGTCACCATGAATTAGTTTTTTTATTCAGTTACCATCACAGTAGGAAAATGTTGTCAACAAAACCTATGATCATAACGTTTTTAATCGATGAATTTGAAACTTAAGTGTTCGGGTCGGGAGTTGGGTCAGCGGTAAGAAGAGTTGGTGATGGAGTGTCGACAGCTTTCTGCATAGCGTTGGTCTAGAGTTTATCAGACAAAGTGGGCGATGAGGAAACAATAGGCATTCTTCCAGTTCTCCCTTTGAGGGTCAGACAGTGAAAAGAACAACCTCTCACACGCTGTGCCCCACAAAAGCATTTAAAGCAAAGCAGTGTCCGTGTGTTACACAAGCTCCAACTAAGGCGTATACCAGGCATTAGCAACAACAGACAATTTAATGAGCCAGACATGACATCACCAAGGGAATAATACCAACTCTGTGACAATATGTAAGACGCTTCAAGCCTGAGTCAATACCACTTGGCTCGTTTAACAATCTGCACACACTGAGTGACCTCTTTGGCGTCCACCATTCCTCATTATTGTATCTCCTCTCCTTATCTCTCTCATAAACAGAGGAATCTTCAGTATGCAACAAGAATGCCAGCAGGGAGACCAGCCACAAGACTGAGCTTAAGTAAGCCCTGCTGAGGGGGTAAAATGTTACAGGACGGGAAAAGAAAAGTTCAAGTGTCTTCCTGCATAATGTCATTTCATAGGAAATGACTGGTGATGTTAATTATTTTACTGTTTTATAATACTTGCCTGACACAGAATGTGATTCTGCCAAGGACTATAAAATCAGTAATCACAGATACCTTAGCAGGTTAGGGTTACGCCAGACAGACAGACAGACAGACAGACAGACAGACAGACAGACAGACAGACAGAAAGATAGATAGATAGATAGATAGATAGATAGATAGATAGATAGATAGATAGATA
>JAPZDZ010000023.1:12969014-13014289 GCA_029783805.1 Acanthurus tennentii | reverse complement strand
TATTCGCACAGACCCCGATAAATGTAGTAGATCACTTAGCTGATATTAATATAGCGTTGAGCTTTGTCATGTGCGGACACAGATTGAGACAGTGCTAAGTGTTAGCAGAGGTATTAGCACAGAACTCCACGAAATGCACAAAAATTGATCTTTTTTTAAAAAAAAAAAAGATTAAATTCAAGTTTCATAACTCTTAATGAGCATTAAAATAGTAGTGCATTAAAGTTTTTTACCTGTTAACTAAATGATATGACAACATCCAAAAGATACATATATGTTGGACTTTAGATTGATGGGTTTTGTTTTTTTTAAGTATGCACTTAAGGTCTAGCTTTGCTGCAACACAAAGCACCACACACACTTTTACAAAGTGCCATGAATGTGCTGCCTTGATTGTCAAAGCTCCGTCATACTCTGCAGGTCTCCAGCCAGGACACAGAGTCTGACAGCAGCTGCTCATGGCTGATTAGCCACAAGTCAATGCCCCCAACACTGGCAGTCCTGTGCTGCATTTTTAAAATATCCTAGTAGGGAGGAATCTAGCAGAATTTGGGGGTTAAATTGAGGCAGTGACTAGAAAAGCTTAGTATCAAAAGCATCCCTGGTGGTCTAAAATATCTCCCTTACTTAGGCCATCCTGCCTTGTGTAGTTACACCAGCCACTTTAGGTTTTCACTTAATTAAAAGACTGGCCAACGTACCACAAGGTGTAAAAACTTCAAGAGCATTCCAGCGTTGTGATTCTATATGGTACCTCAGCCCTCATCATGCCAAGGGGGCCAGCTGGGTTGTTTTTATGACCAGGAGGCCTCCAGAGGCACAGAATGCTAATAATACCGCGGCTGCAGAGTGTAGGCCGGTGTCCAGCATATCTTACTGTTCCTCTGTGTGCCAGTCATGCCACTGGTGCCAGAACAGTGGCTCACCATCTGACTCAGCCACACAGGACCGTCCTTTTAAGCACATGTAGAGACTGTCTGCTCCTGACATCACATGAATCTGCCGACCAGAGTTCACATTTTCGGCCATAATCCATAATGATCCAGAGGAGTGCACCCATTGAACCCAGCTCTCTCATCACTGTACTTCAAGTTGAGTTATGGATTCTCCAGTGCTAATGCAGTGCAGACCTTCCACACCTCAGTCTGTCTTACGCTCTCTTCACTGCCGACACTCTCTCTTTTTGTTGCCCTCCTGCACATTTAAAGCTGTAGTGTATCTTGGAAGCAGGTTGTAGCCAGACAAGGGTCATCTGGAGCGCCTTGCCAGGTTTAGTCTACAACTGAGAGCAAATTTGACATGTTGTCACGGACAAAATAGTGGAACTGAGACCAAAAGCAGACATTTGGCTTCAGTCGCTACAGTGTACACAGTAAGTCTGACCTGGAAGAATTTTTTTACTGCCACAATTTGACCAGAAACTAGTGAGCAATGTCATGTGAGTGGTTAAGGCAGCGCATTTTCATTTTAAAATAATGCCAGTTATGTCATGGTTTATTTTATGTTTCTTAATTTTGGTGTTAACTTTGTTCCTCCTCATGGTATGACCACAGGTGAATGCCACCAAGTTACCTCATCCGAAGGTGCAATGATTTATGGAAAATAGTGTGTAGTGTATGCTGAGATATCAAAATACAAATTTCATGAAATATACTTCCTAAAATCCAGGAGAAAAAAATCTGGAGAGCAGGCTACAAATGTTAACAATTTAAAGCTGTAGCCGAGTGAGCGGGGGGCAGAAGCTGCTCCAGCCTCAGGCCCAGGATTACAATGGGGCCCACCTTGGGCCCAATCTGCCTGCCTGCCTGAACATGTATTTTTGTTTAGTTGAATATTTTAAACAATATTTATTTATGTTTCTATTTGGTGTTCTGGCTTCATGCAACAAAGACATTAACCTGGACAACATGACCTGTTTGTATTACTTTAATACAATAAGAGTCGATCCAGCTACTGATAGTTTCTTGCTGCAGTATTTCTGTTTCCCTTTCTGTTTTTACAAAAATAAAGGTTTAAGAAAAGTCCAGATAAAGCATTAAATCAAGAGATGATGTGATGTGATCATTAGAGAAGCCAATGCAAATGCAGAATGCAAGATTCAAGGACTGGATTTAATTAAAAACTATCTCCAGGCAGGAGGCCTGACTCTTAAACCTCACCTCATTATCTATCAAGAAAGATGCTGTTATTTATAAGAACAGGTGGTTGAAAGGTTTGTGAGGATAGAAATCATCATTTTATATATTCCAGTAAAATGTTCAAATATAGTGTTTTTTTTTAAATGTGTTGGTGTTTATGGATAATTAACATTTTGGACATTGAACATTACAATAGACTCCAAGTGAATTTTACTAGATTTGGATTCAAACTGGCAGCTGATGAGTATAAAACATCACTGGCAAGTCCTTTAATATTGGTTATCTGTAATGAAGACAGAGGCCTGCCACATATGCTTGCAATTAGGTCTTTTTCAAAAGGCTTGTTTGTTGCTGCCTGTGTTGCAGACCGCTGCATCTGCTTGATTCTTGCAGCAACAGCAAGACAAAATTTATTGCTCACTTGTAGTTTGTTGTCGTGTTTGAGTTGATTACGTGACTTGATTGTGGAGACTAAACTGTGTGGCTGTATGGGAATCCAACATTAATTCATGTCAAAATCTGTTTCAATCTGCCTTCTATCTTTGGTTGCATGCCCTGCTAGTTAAGTCTGCCTTTTTTTTATTTATTGACTTCTTTTATGAGACTAAGGTTTGAGATGATAATTGGTAAAATCAATAATCATTTTTATCTATAGCAACAAAGTTTAATAAACAGTATTTGGACAAATCACTGATTGACTGATTTATACTCTGGTTCATGTGTGTGTGTGTGTGAGAGAGAGAGAGAGAGAGTGCGTGTGTGTAGTTGCTTAATATAAAAACACATTAAATATTCAAAGGATGTTTATTGTTCCTGAGAAAATCCTTCTATAAGCACAGATGTTATTTAGAGTTGCACAAAATGAGTTTGCATTTGCTTAAAAAAAAATAAAAGGGTAAAAGTGGGGTTTTGATTTATGTTTAAACTAATGATAAACATTTGTTACAATTGTCCCTTTGTGTGGCACAATGCAGATGGTCTTTGGGTTCGGACCACTGGCTTGCTGGCAAGCTAATCACACTCCTTAATGACTCTGATGTAAACAAAATTAGCCACTCATTTGGAAAATACCATGCAGCAGGAGAAAGGGGGGGAAAAAATCCTCCACATGAATAAATTTGAGTCTGAGGAAACTGTACTCTGCAGTGCGGATGAATGACTTGCATACGCAGAGCAAAAACATTTGTGTCACAATGTTACAGCTCCCTGAACAAAAGCTACTTTGTGTCTGAGCATGCTACAAGCATGCAGACACATACATACAGTACGTCCAGCACATAGTGTACATGCCATACACATGCCAAGAGCCAGTGACACACATCCCTTCCTGCCCCTGATTCATTTTCCGAATGACACACAAAGAGAGTTGGGTAATAAGCACATATCAATTTGAAAACACACACTGAGTTTATTCAGTTAAAAAAAATTGCCATGCCATAATGTTGAAAAGCTTTATTTTGTGTCCAATCCGCTTTGGATAAAGCCTTATGAACACAAAAATGTTAAAAACATGTCTGGAATGTGGATATTTTAAAGCAGTCATTCAGATTCAGATTTAGCTACTGTGTTCTTCTTAAACAGGAAATTTTCCAATGCTGCAATGAAAAAGAGATTAAAAAAAAGAAAAAGATTTTACTTGACTCACAAAAACTAAATAAAACACAGAGTAAAAAAGGTAACAAAAGTGTTGCCCCCTGAGAAACATCAGGAAAAACAGAGAAGGAACTCAAGACGTCAAAGTTTTGTTAATTAAAACAGAAACACGCTTCCACTGATCCAGCATATGGGTATTAAAAAATGAATGTAGTTTTCTTCTTTATATATCCTCATGTACAGACAGAACAACACTTTAATGTGTTTAAATTTGACCATGTGTCCTTTTCTGTTTCACTACTGAAAACTGGTATTTTTGAGGCGCATCAATTCGGTAGCTATGAGCGTAAAACATGAGATGAACAAAAAAGTTAGCAGCCCCTCTATTACCAGCTGGGAACACAACCGAGAATGTCAAAGAAGGATGAAGTGCCTGGGGTTTTCCTAAACAGGAGCATCGGTGTCATTACCCCACACACAGGCAGATGAAGGGAGAAGGAAAGAGAGGGGTTGGAAGATAATACCATATATTATGCAGGGAGGTAGGTGGAATGCAAAAACAAGCTTTTTACAAGCAAGTACATGTCGGGTCTGGAAAAGCACTAACAACACTACATATAGCACAGAACAGTGTCTCACTGCTGGAAAGGGCTGAGACACAGAGCACAATGCAGGTGTTGACCAAGTGTTTTCACCAGATTCAGCTGGGGATGATGGAGTCTGACTTACTCATCGCATGCATGTCTCAGCATTTCCAAACCATCCCAGTTAAACAAAGACGTTTAACGAAACAAAAGCCAGTGCAAGTTGGAGATCGTAGCGTGGGCCTTTCAAGGGAAGGCTACGCTGAGTGAACGAGTGTGAGCAATAAAATATGAATGAGACTGGGCGGTGTTTACATGCGAGCTGTGGGCTAGCGTCTGTCATGTTTATCAGACAGCCATTGAGGAGGGAGAGGCGATTCCTGACGCACACTCAAGTGCAAACAAGCCCCGCAAGCCTTTTTCTCTGTAATTGATGTACTAATGGGAGTGGGTGGTGGAGGGGGAGGGGGTGGGGTTGGACTTAAGGAGGACGAGTCCAGACTGGGACTTCAAAAGGCCTGGTTGATGCTTATCAACAAATGCGTTCTCATCAGACACAAGAGAATGGAACGGATGAAAGGAGTGCTAATGCACGTCCACCTCCATCGACCACGCATTCTGCTCGATCAGCAGCAGACCCCAGGAGCCAGGCTGCCATAGGCGGATGCACAGTATCGAAACAGTGGGGTTCAATGAGCTCTTAGAGTCAGTAAGTGAGTTCATCATTGAACAGCAGATCCTTCACAAAAGAAGCTCACACACATGCATCCAGTCGGCCTACATTACGGCTGAGCAATTATTCAGTATTATAATTTATCATAATAACTGCAGCTGTACTGTGATTAAATTATGATTATGATGTCATGTGATGTGATGGAAAATGCCATTCATTCCAAGAAAAGTGCCATTACAATTAATCATGTAATACCATGTAATATGGTTAAGAAAAACATTTTAAAAAATGGATTGTAGGTGGTCATTTTTTTCTAAACCATTCTTTCCAAGAACAAGAATGAACTCTGATGTCCAGCTTTTGACAAACAAGGACAAGAGGTCCTAAAAGTGTTATTGGAAGAAATCCAACAGCTACTGAGCTCGCCACTTGTGGTTTTTAGCTATGCACATAGTTTTGGTTTGATGTGTCCAGGGTTTGTTTTTTTGTTTTTCTATCACCACAATACAATACAATACAATAGACATGAATGGAATTTAGTTTGTGATGTTTACACTAAAAAAAATAACCTTTTCTGTGGCACTCTGCATACATTTGCTATAACGTAATATGTAAAATATCGGAAAAATCATATTGACATCATATATTGATATTGATATTTGATATTGATTTTTAACCACATCGCCCAGCCCTCACCTAAATGACAAATCTTTCCACTTATCTCATTATGGACTGGCACTTTGTTGTCGTGCAGGTGTCCTGTGGGGTTACAGGAAAACAGTGACAAAATTGTCCTGTCACCTCACTTTGCCCTATCTGCTACACACACATACACACATATACACACACAAAATAATCTTTGATGTCCTGTGAGTCTAAAGCCAATTTAGCGAGGATGAATGAGGATAGTGGCAGCTCCCAGGTGATGCGGCCTTTCCCTCCCTCCAAGCAGCGGGTGGAGATAGAGCTGCAGTGGGGAGCTCCAGAGACCTCTATATTTATCTGACACAGTAACAAGCCGCTGTCTGACTGCTGCATGGTGCAGTACAGCTGTACAGTCTCTCTTCAACCGACACCCTTACCCTCCCCATCCCTTCTCGGACTCTGCACCACTGGAGCCAGCGATGAGGAAACCAGGGTTGACCCAGAAGCATGGCATCAATATGAGAGCTGTCGTGAATACAACTGCTATGAATCTGTATCTTCAGGAAAGAAGAAATAAGCAGAATTTTGTCACTGTGAACTCATCTGTGGCGCCTCACTTGCTTCTTTATTTCCTTATAGGAGGAGCCATATTTTAAAGTTATGTGCCATATTTCATCCTGGGCCACCCTGATGCTGACAAAGCACCAACTGGTGATTGCTGTGTTAGAGTGGCCCATTGAGGTGGCCAGCCAAGGAGCTGCCGGTCTGCCAAAACAGCCATGCCAAGAGGGCTGGAGAAGGCAGAGAAGCCCCAGCCACCTGTGCCCATTAGGCTGCGTGCTGACAACTGCACTAGGCCCTGGGGATCCCACCCAAACAAGCTGAGGAGAGAGAGGAAGAGGAGGCACCAGACAGGGTCAAGGTCATTCTCAGTCACTGACAGAGAGCAGACTAATGACATTAGACAAGTCAGCCTTCTTTCTGGATTGTCAACAATAAAAGTATTATGGGAGAAGATCTTTAATAAGCCTCCATGATTGAAACTTTGGAGCTTATATATCTTGAACCCTTATGCTGGCCATCAGGGAACTTGAAGGAAATGTATGAGGGGGAAGTATGCGGTTGTTACACACATTTTATTCAGCTGTGCAATTCATGTGATTTGCTTTGTAATTTTATGGTGTCCTTTCATCTCCTCAGTGTGCTCATGCGCTGAAAAAGAACAGACAGCAAAACACTGCTGGCATGCTGAGGCCTGCTTGATGTATCTTTTATAGATAGTGCAAACACAAAATCAACACACACTCGGGCAAAACACACCCATTAGATCCATGACTCATCCGGAGTTAAGCTGCTCCGGGATACAATAACTGTTCTTCAGTTATTGTACATTAACTTTTACAGTTAATGTAAGATGTATCCTCGTTCAAACTTTTTGTGTACCTGCATGCTTATTTGGTAACAAAGCCACTTTGTCCCAAGTTTTAAAACAAGACGCATTCCACATTGGCATGCACTTGGGAAGCGGATCTATTTCCAAAGAAACACACACATTTCAGCCATGTGTGGAGAGAAAGGTAAGGGAGTGGATCACATCTCTCTCCTCCTCACCACACACACACAACAGGGGGAGAAAATAGAGGAGCAGTGTTACTGTGACCTCACTGAACCTGACTAACTATTCTGGCAGAGCAGGATACTCTCCTCTCTCTCTCTGTGGTGTGCCAGCGTACATCCTCACCTCTGCAGGAGAGATTTGTCAGCAGGAGATTTCTTCTTCTTTTTTTTTTTATGCTGTGGAATTAACCCATGCTCTCAAAGCTTACTTGTAGGCATGGCACATTACCTCCCAGGAAGCACTGCCAAGCCAGCCCAGCAGTGAGTAAATGGCTGGTCTGGCCTGCACTACATGGAGGGATAGAGCGGAGGCAGGCGGGCAGGCAGGCAGGCGGGCGGAGGCACAGCTCAGGCAGAGCAGGCACAGGCAGCAGGCGTGAGCACTCGTCTCTCTCACCTCTTTGAGAGACGTCACTAAGAGGTGGAGATAGCCCTCATCCTTCCTGCCATTTAGAGCAGAACTGAGGGGAACCTACCACAGCCGGGGGGCCCCGCAGCTCTGTGAGAGGAAGTTATAGTATTCACGCAGATTTTTATGAATGAGTGGTGAGAGCAAAGGATGACTCACAGCTTCCGAGCTGCACAGCCAGAAGGCAGCGGGCAGCCTATCACCAGAGGCACTGTGTGGCTCAAATAGGCATCAAGCGGCATGGAAACACACTACACACTGAGCTGACACTTACACAGGCGCACGCACATTTGCAAACACACAGACAGACGAACACAGCGGCAAGTACATTCACAGTGGGCGCGTGCAACCTGGGCACAGGATGAGGAAAATTAGTAAAAGAGGAGGGTAGTATGTGAGAGAGATGGAGAATATGTGTGAATGCATGAGTACCTGTGTGTCTGGATGTGAGGATAAGTGTGTCAGTCAGACTAGCAGCATGACACACAGGTCCTATTTTGGTCAATCAAGTCTATGAGAGGAAACCTAGGAAAAGAGGCCAATCTGTCAGTGCTTTGAAAAGGAGTCCTTAGTAGGCCACAGAGGACAGGAGTCGGATAAACTCACAGCACCAGGCATCAATGGACAATAAGCCTGGCTGTTCATACAAGGACAATAACACACTGTATAACCATGTCAACATGAATAACCTTT
Source organism: Acanthurus tennentii (assembly GCA_029783805.1). Lineage (NCBI taxonomy): Eukaryota > Metazoa > Chordata > Actinopteri > Acanthuriformes > Acanthuridae > Acanthurus > Acanthurus tennentii. The sequence goes on along the minus strand of JAPZDZ010000023.1, from coordinate 13,005,937 downwards.
GCTAACTTGCAATCAAATTGAAATTATGCCGAGAAAGACACTGTTGTTGACATTCAGATTTAGCAATAACAGTCGACACGTGTCTGTGGCTTTTCGTGAGTCTCACCACACTTTGTTCAGGCAGCGAGACAAATATATTATGTTACAATTTTGTGTTGGGGAGGAACTCAAAACAATATAAAGCGTGAGGCAGAAAGAATTCCGTTCTGACCAATCACACTTGCCACTCCTGTTCCTGGCCTCTCAAAAGTCCAAAGGCAACCAATAAAACCAATTGAGCAGAAAAACTATTTGTAACCAAACAGAGTTTTTCCCCTTGCTTTAAGAGGGCCCAGGTTCTGGAGCACAGTGAGGAAGGTCTCTGTTTTTGGGTGAATGTACTAACATTGGCTGTTAACAGTTCTCAAGAATGACATTTACGAATATGACCTAGATGGGAGAAAATGTGGCAAAGGCCAGGAGGGGGAAGGAGATGGAGGGAGCGAGGGAGGGTGTGAGGATGTAGATGGAATATACTGAGCCAGAAACACACTGACACACACACACACACACACATACACAGGAAAAAAAAATCAAATTATTGAAAGTACCACACTATCAGATCTTGGATAGATGATCTTAGATGAACATACAAAACTGAATTCTGATCTAAAATTCTGAATTAAAAATTTGCTTACATGAATAGCTTATAAAGTAATAAATTAGAACATTGTAGCAGTATATGTTAATACAACTAAAATCCTCAGAAATGACTGCCATTTATGAAATGAGTACCATCTAAAAAACACAATTTCCCTACATCAAGAGATTATTTTGACATGAATACACTCCTTCATGTTAATGCTATCAGTTAAATAATCAGACTGATGCCACAATCATACCTGTCCACTGGACATAAAGCTACCACCAGCAGCCAGTTAGCTTAGCTTAGCACAAAGCACAAACTGGCTCTGTTAAGGATCATTCATAAAATATGGAATTTTCTTGTATGATTCGCTAATATAGCGTTTGCATTGCTGGCTGTTTGCCAATGTCCATATATCAAAATGTTGTGGCAATAGTGTAGCAAATCAATAATTGATGAAAAGACAATTGATGTAGCAGTAAAGGAAAGACAATGGAGGCTGTTGTGCCCTCCCTTTATCTAACACACACAGAGAAAACTCAATTTACAGCCTGTTGTTGCTTCTCTCGGCCTTGAACCACAGTTTAAAAAGACATAAGCATGTGAGAACACAAATGGAACGTAGAGCTGCCGTGAAGGGACTTTTGTCTGCTTTCTCTAATGTATTTATTTCAATGACACCATGGAGTTGCAACACTGTGAATCAATAGTCCCCCAGTTCTCCGGGGAAATAATAGAGCCAAGGGCAAGAACACACACAGAGTCAGTGGCAGGGCCTGAGTTACAGGCAAAATGTTAAAACATTTTCTGAAAGAAAATTATATTTAATAAAATTTCAGTCATCACTTACCACCCACTAGAACTGTGGTTGAGATTGTATCTGCAGAGACTCTGACCTCTGCCAGGTTCTTGCTTATTTTGCCATGTTTGGGATACCTCTGGGCATCAACCTTTGGGTCTGTAGCTCCCAGTCAATAACAGTGCATGGGGACAGAGGGCAGGACTCCATTAAAAAGTAGTGACCAAGCACTGAAGCCACATGGTGACCCAGTGAACTGTAAGAAAATCTGAGCATGATACAGTAGTGGAGATGGATCTGATTATTGCATCTTTCGTCTGGTGGTTGTGGGAGGGCAGGAATGAATGAGTCTGATCGACGTGGGTGCCATCTCTTTGGCACCAACACTGTCACGCCGCCTGAGCTTTGTACAAAATGGTGAGTCATGGTGCTGAGTGCGCCCCCAGGAACCGGACTGTCAAGACTGGAATTTGAGCCTTTTTCGGCTTTCCTGTCCCTGAGATGGCAAGAGACTGATAAGCTTCAGAGAAGCTATTAAACATTTAAAAGCTTCCTTGTATCTGCTCATGGATAAACAAAAAACTAGTGACACATGATTAAAGGAACTTGACCCACCTTGACTACAACGCCCCCCTGACAGCTAAAATATACATCTCATCTACATTTATATCATTATGGTCATCAGTTCTGCTCCTTCTCATTGCCAACAAATAGCCTCTGTATGGCCCCGCACATGTAAGAGTGCACATACAGCCTGTGCTGTGTGCTTCCCCCTCTTTATCCCCTCACAACTGCAATGACTAAGCCAGCAGGAATTTCTACCTTATATACTTAAAGGGGCAGACTCATTCCACCAAACTTAACATACATGCCTCACACTAAAGTATCAATAAATCTACCTCTTAGCCAGTGTACACGGAGCATAATTTCTGCACAGCTCATTCTCTCTGCAGCTTATCTTGACAACAACAAGCATTAGCTTTGTAGAAGCTCAAGAAATCAATTTAGAAAAACCACTAAAGGAACAGGAGGCTTTGCATTCTTTTTTTTCCATCAGATAATTAACAAAAAGATATAAAAGAATGAATCAGTAATGAATGACAAAAAGACAGAAATGTAAAAAAATACAAAATATCTTTTAACAAAGGGTCAGTCTGTCCTGTTTTGAAAAATGAGCCTATATTTTTCTTATAGTCAACAAATCTAATGTAAAACCAAAAACCAACAATCTATTAATCCTGTTATTTTCTGAGCTGCCAAAGCCTGGAATAGTCAGAGTGCAATAATCCTTTTATGAGTGGAAAAAGTATTGGTGGAAAAAAAAATATTTTTTTAAAAATAACAATTTATTTGTGACACCATTTTGTAAAGAATAATGAAACCAGTAAGAACCAGTGGTCCTGGGATACTGCCAGCCTTATCCTTTAAAATGTATCAAGAGATATCATCAGTAAAAATTTTAAAAAATAAATAAGTAAACATCACAGAAAGAGTCTAAAACTGTAAACAACTTTGGTATAAAATATTGACTGCTAATATGAATCTCCAGTTGCAGCCTGTGAGAGATACAGTTTTCTCCTGCTATTAAGTGAGCTTTGATCCGAGCACTCAGACCAGAGATATCAAGTGGGTCTTAGGCAAGAAGGGAATAAACATATTATCAAATGCAAAAAAATCTCTTGCCCCGGCGTAGAATTCTCCAAACCACCAGGGCTTCAAAATACTTTGTCCTGTAGCTTGTCTTCTGGGTTCAGTACAAGGACACACAGATCACAGGCTCTCTGTGGCATAACAGGACATTGGGTCTCCTTTCGTCAAATTTCAACTTACACAACTATAGCTAAGACCCTTAAATGTAAACCGATACCACACCATTTTCATTTGAGCACATCTCAGTTTTGCTCTCTAAAAAAGCAGAGTCATTTTCAGATTGTTGCTGCTTTAAATCATTAAGCGTTCACAGACAAACTTGAGTTGTGACATTTGTCAATCAATGTCAAAATGCAACATTCGGGACATGGTGTTCCTTAAAATCAGACAGCTTATGGAGGTAGGCAAATAGAAACTAAACCAGAGTGCCTGCGAGGCTGAGCATACTGTAAGTTAATATTCTATCACATAAAGGAGACATGTGAGCTATGTGAGGAGTAGCGAGTATGAGAATGTGTGCCTCCCTGTGGAGCTATGAAGACTAACCTGCCCTGAGACTGAGAGTGGACACAGCAGCATGCTTCCTGCTCGTCTGCCTAATTTTAAAGGCTTCTTGTCTATCTGGCTTTGGCTCAGACCCAGGGGCAAAATGCAGGCCTGTCTGCAGCAAACACAGAGACCTGAGGAGGCTATTGTAGCAGGCCAGACACTTTTTAGTCACGGGAACTCCCAAAACTCAAAGCAAACAGCGGGCGATGTCAAAGGATCCAGAATCTGGCCAAACAAGCCGGCTGGCTGTGACCACTGCAGTGATGAGAGAATGTCTCTGACAATTAAATAGTGGAGAGATATGACAGCCGGAGCTGTTAACAGCCCCTGATAAGCCCTGCAGAAAAGAGGGAGGTGAGAATAGAGGAGAAAACACCAGCAGACCAGCTGACATGGACAATCAGAGATGAGATCCAGGCTGACGCTAGACAACGCGGAGAACATTAGTGGGGAAAAAATGGACAGCAAGCATTTAAGAGAGAAAACCAGTGGAAGGGAGGGCAGGGAGGATTTACAAGGCGGCATTGAGGGGGTTGAAGAAGGAGGAGAGAGGGATGAAAAACGAGGGGAGTGACGGGCATTTTTTTCAACCCTTGGAGCACTGTGCTTTAGTGAGAGCTTGCCGCTCAAGCTTGTATACTTGACATTTGTCTGACATTTCCCCTCAGTGCCCCTCCTCCTGCGTACAGCTCCTCAGTCGGGGCCTCTTTACGCATCACTGGCTGCCACTAAAATGCACCCGGAACCTCTGCTCCAATCTGAATTTCCCTACACGGTCACTCCCACTCACCTCCAACCAGCCACATTTACAGAATTAACCTGGCTTATTCTGTCCAGCATCATATTTACATTTAGAGCATACTTTAATCTGAAACTCCCCGAACTGTTGTGGGGAAACAGACTCTGGTAGGTGCACAAACATGTGGAAATGGGGGTTTGTTATTGCTTCACGAAGCGCTGGAAGGCCCACACACTAAAGTAGTGTGCTAAGCAGACAGCACTCCCTCCTCTTGTAGTGTAATTAAAGAGGAGACCGGGCCGTATTGACTAGAAAACCACTGAATGCCCTTGAAGGAACATCTGTACTGGAGAAAAACAAGGCAATTATGCAGTGGGGTGGAGGGAGGAGAGAGGAATCTTAAGCAGGAAGGACAGAGGTAGACGCATCAAGCCTCTAAAAAAACAAAGACAGGGTGACTAATGTTACATGTGTATGAAGACTTGAATATTAACAAACTTCAAAAACTCAATATAGCTTCATTCTACCCATTCACTGCTTCAGTAACCCCTCTGTTTTCTACTGTGTAGCCTCACAGAGTCTTTATCTGCAGCCTTGAGACCTCAAGGCCCTCCAGATGAATGCATTTACCCTGACCTCGGCCTGGGCCTCAGAGAGAAGTGAGCAGGTTCAAACAATACCACTGTTCTGCCTCTGAAGCACAACATGTGAGAACAACAGACGCTTCACCGCAGAGCGTATCTACTGTGGGAAAAAACAGTCATGACTTGAAGGTCAGAGCAGGTGATAGCACAATTCACAGTGTCACATTTTGTAAAGAAAGCAATCTTTGGAAATGTCTGTTTTTGATTTTGATTAAAGATATTCATACAAAACAAAAACTACTGTTCTTTTTAAAACTCACATCACCAGTTGTATATTATCAAGCAATCAAGCTCTGGTATTTCAGTGCATCCAAGAAAACAGAGGCATAATAATAAACATCATAGCTTTTCTACAGAGACAGACGTGGTCACTAGGGAAAGACGCAAGCCTGATTTTCACTATTTGTTCTGAGGGTTGGTGGGGATGAAGGAGGGTGGTGTTTGAGACTCCCAGCTGACCATGGGAGCTGTACACAGGTCTTTAATAAAAAAGGACGGGAAGAACTTTTTCCCACCATTATTTCACACAAATGAAAGGACAGAAAAAAAAAATGGTACCTAGCAGGAGTCAGGAAGTTTTCTGGGCCAAAGAGTCTGGTTTAACATAAGCCCTTTCAGCAAGAAAAAAAAAATTTCTGTGTATCTTTTGTTTACCCCGCCGAGCTATGGCACAAATGGATATACAAACTCCAGAGGCAGGCAAATACAAGAGGCTAGTGTGTTAATAGTCTATGCAAAAATAAACAAATAAGGGGAAATAGTGCACAAAACCAAAGCAACAGCACCAATATCCCCCTTTCAACTGCTCATAAACAAAATCTGTGTCAGACATCTATCAAAGCAAATCTGAAAAAGATGGAAGGCTTTAACTTTTCCTATTATATCCTGCAATCAGAGTCTAAAAGGCCTTTTTGTAATTATTTCTACATAATCACCAATAACGTTAAAACAGCAAGTTCTTTCTTTTCTTTCTTCTTTGTGATCATGAAATTAAAGGACCATTAATGTATGTTATTTCCTTAATCAAAAGTTAATTAGGCTGAGGTGTTTTTGTATTCAAAGAAACATTAAGAGTCTTTAGTGATTTTTTGTACATATTGTTTCAACTTTGAAGGAGGTTGTTATGCGTTATTTTTAAGGGCAGTATCTAAAGAAATTTGGACCTCTAATAAAAAAAGTGGCCCTTTTGTATTTAAAAGAAAATGTATATGATCTTCAAATAATTATTTTATAACCCCGTCAGCATATATATATATATTTCTTTAAAAAAAAACTGCACTAAGAGTGGTTCAGGCATGAAACACGACATTTCTAACAATAAGCCTCATCAAAATTTCGGGTTGGTTTGTTCGTGTCGAAGAGGCTGCAAGAGTATGTTACAAAGGCTCGAACTGGCTGCTACAGTAGTTCTGTAGAGGCATTCCAGACAGCTATCTGCTTGTCCCAATTTCTAATCAAAAAGAACAAGCTGTCCCTCACTGAAATCTGAGAGAAAAGAACAGTGACGATACATGATGTTGCTCCAAGCTGCTGCACTCGAGACAAACCAAGACAGGCGACAAATACACATAACTGAATTAATTCAAACCTGCGGACAAGGAGGAATTTAAATTTCAATATTTGAAAATAATATGACCCCCTCCTGAACTGTTTTAAAAAATGCATGACCCTACTGCTGCACTGAAGTTAAACAAGGATGACCCTTCCCCAGATTCTTCAATATACCCCTTTTCATAAATTGCAAAAAGTCCCTAAGGCAAATATTTAACTGACATGGTCCAGACAGGTAGACCAGCTTATTTCTTGGCAGAGCAACTTTAACCTCAACTGAGTATGCCTTTCTAATACCTGGTGCTCCATATTGCAGCCATCCTTCACTCCACAAATAGCCTGATCTAAAGACAAGGTCTCTATAATGAACAGAGAGGAAATGTTTGCACTGGCCCATGGACAATCCTGCAGCCTGACGGAAATGAAGGAAAAACACTGCATAGATTCATGGGATTTGTTCGCTGTTGAAAAAACGCACAATTTAAGAATGTTTACCAGACTGGAAACCACCAACCTAGATCAAAGATGCCCCTGCATTTGCCGTACTTGTTTTACAAAATATTGCTCTTCCAACACTGCTGCTACTAAATTGTATTTAGCAAAACAGCATCACATATAAAGCATCCACTGCTTTATTCTTTCTCAACACTGTCCGTTGGGATATGAAAAAATATATATTAATATATAAAATAAAAGACCATAGAATTAAGGTTACCTTTCTGGCACTGGTTGGAGGTCCAGCAGCGGTAGTCGTTGTTGTCATTGAACGACGTCCTCTGACAAAGAGGGTTATCCTCCATGATGCCAGGGCAGACATTGTCACATTCCTTTGCCTTCTTATTCCCATTGATAACGTTGTTGAACTCCGATTCCATAATAAGAGACCAGTCCACTGAGTCCAGGTAGCAAAGCTCAGGGTTCTTTTCAATTCGCATGGCTCCCCGCGTGATGTTTCTCAGGTTGTACAGGCCGATGTCTTTCAGGCTGGTCATCTCATAGATCACCAGGGCGTAGTTGTAGAAGAGATTGCGCCCGCGAATGACACTCAGGTTAGGGAAGAGCATGCTGAGGCTGTCCAGGCCCGAGACACGAAACAGCAGCAGGTAATCGGTGATGACGGTCAGTTTTGGGAAGCTGAGGGAGCGGAAGACCTCCTGGTGGATGTTGTTGGTCTTGTCGTTGATGAGGAGGATCTGCAGGTAGCCCTCCACCACCGTACAGTTCTCCAGCAGCTTGAATTGACTGATCTCATTTCGGATGTCGATACTCGGACCACAGACTGAAAGACAGAGAGAGAGAGAATACTTGAAGATGCTATGTCATTCTCTCAATGACAAAAAAACAAAATGCCAATAGTATAGAGATGACTATGAATTGTGTTTAATCAGAAATGAATGCAACAAGTGTTTGGTGGGGGATACAAATGCTACTTATAGATTAGCATGTAGATTACTTTTGCCAAAAGATTTTAATTATAATAATCTTCTTGAAGCATGTAATCCTGTTAGTCAAGATTGTAAGGATAGTACACTGTTAGTACACATACAGAGCTCAGAAAAATGGTGCTACTGCACAATGTTTCTGCTTGGGCCATGTCAACCAACATCCATCTTGGATATTTATTACTGCTTTGGATATTGAATTGTAATTACTGTTTTTGTACATTTAAGCTAACTTATAGCCTATCCTAACCTACTTACTCTGTCTCTAGTTTTTTTTTAAACCAAATGAAAATAAATAAGCAAATACTGATTTGTTTTTAGCACTTTGTTTCATGTTTGGTAGGCATTGTACACTGACTCTTCAATTTATGGTTCCTTAAAGAGGTAGTTAAGTTTAGTCCTTATTTTTTGTAATACAAAAAAAGGACTGATTTACTAAGGCAGGCAAAAACCAGCTAGATTTAATTTTTATTTTTATTTAAAAAATGAGAAAGATTATCAGCAGGGTCAGTGGGGGCGAAGTCAGCTTTAAAGTACAGATACTTTGTGAAAACATATTTGGTTTAACATTAAGGCCACACACTGACATGTAGATACACCTGTGTCCAACATATTGGATGCTAACCCTGCATTTCTCTGTAAAATGTTGTGAATCTCACCTCAGATAACCCCTGTGTTTGAATTTGCCTTGTCTCTGTGCTCAGACAACAACACTTGAAACCATATTGCCCAGATCGTTCTTCAATACCACACACAAAACAAAGACATCATTTATTATTAATGACAATCAACTCTCTATCTAATCGAGCCTATCAATTACTGCACCCACGACTTCATGGTAGATAGTTTTCTCATAATGTTACTGTGCTCTAATGCAGTAGTTCTGTAACTTTCTTTTGTGATATACAGCCACAGCTCTGTCAAATGAACTCAAGTGCCCCTTTCAACACCACCAGTCATGTTACAAATGTTTTAGTTTGAACTGAAGTTGTATTTTTGTATTCTGTTATTTTACAAAAATAGTGATATAAAGGTGGACATCACAGATTTTCCATGACATTGAACTGTCAATGTTTCATGTCAGATCGGTCAGGTTTTCATTTGTATTATGGGGAATAGGAATAGGAATGGGAATTTAAACCATAGACACTATGATTTTTAGCTCGGACTAAACATTTGACCATTTAGTAATTACTTTTTAGCTGACTTTTAATTAATCCATTACATTTAGTTAACCATTTTAAGCATTTGTCCATTATTTTTAGCTAATTTACCATTACTTGCTGCTGCCTAATTATTGTACTTATTCATTACTTTTATTTCCAGCTTCAATCCATAAAATTTCAAATAATCTTATTAACAACATTTATCGATAAATAAGACATTTTATCGATAAATATTTAGCTAAGAACTGTAACCATTATTTAGGGATTCCTGTAAGCTAGCTCTTTTAAACATTTTTTGATAACAGCAAACAATTTCAAGCATTTGTCCTACTTTCTGCTAATCCAAACATTTGTTTACATAGTTAAGCTTTTTCCACCATTATTTTTAACATTAGCCATTTCAACCATTTATCCATTAATTTTAGCTAACTGTAAAGACTTCCCTACATGCTTGCTTCCTAAATGGTGTCATGCACTGTAGTTTGCAATACATTTTGTTATGGTGTTTTACCTGACTCATTGTGTTGACATAAAGTCATTTTAAAGGAAATTTTAATTTCTTTTTTTTTTCTCTTGGAAATTTGTTCACAGCTTAGTCTTTAAGGAAACCTCCAAAGCCTCTGCAGATAAACCAAACTATGCAACAAGTACAACCAATATGAGGAAAAGCCCTTATGTAAAGCCCAACAGTCTAACATAAACCCACCATAAAAAACCTCAAAAGTCTTTTATAACATATTGCGTTAAATATTTATATAATTACAGAAGTGGCACATACTGCCGCTACGGACACATTTTATTTTGAACAGTCTAAAAGAAGGTTCACAGGAAATGCCTTGACATATGAGCTCCTTGGTTAAACCTTTTATGTTCTCACAGAGGCTTAGGACGCCGTCCCAGTGAGCAGCACTGTCACAGCGACTGTTTGCTAAGACAGACAGGCATGTTTTCAACAAAAGTCCTGGATCCTTGTCAAAATACTAGCCCCTGTTAAGAGTTTAGCAAAGAGCTAAACTGTTTGTAGTCCTTAAATAAACGCTTGTCACCAGACTGTCTTTCTAAAATGTCAGAGTAATGGTAGAAATCATTCAGAAATTACATATGTGACCTCTTTTGGGCATATTTTGAACCACATGATGTGTGTGTGCTCTCAAAACATCCTTGTGAGTAAATTAACTCCACTTCAGTGGAGACAAAAAGGGCCATGTTTGATGTTCTTTGTTCGAACTATTCTGCCAAAAATAGAAGCCACATTGTTTATGGGGATGAATGGGCTATATTTGCTCCTGTCAGGGTGTTTCACTTCTCTAAATTTAGAAACGCAACTATTACACCAGTAGAAAATAGTATTTGCTTTCTCCAATCAACACCAATGCCCCTGGGCTCCACTTGTGAGCCATCGAGCTGCATGTCTTCTTTGTTTCATTGAGAATTTTCTTCCAGCTTCTCCAGCAGGCAGAGAGAGAGGGAGGAGGGGTGGAGCCACTCAAATACAAAGACTAATTTGTTTGTTAGCAAAGAGAAACTCTAGGCCCCACTTCCTGATGAGGGCATTAATAAAATCAGGGGGCGTCTGGCCAGAGAATGAAAGGGGGGTCGGAAAGAGATACTGTGACAAGGGAGAGATAAGGTTTCTGCCAAAGTGTAGCTTTATGAGGCCATCCTACTCGTGTAAAACCAGTGCAAACAGAAAATACTAAATGCATTAAATGTATTTTCTAGGGCTTATAAATGCCAAATTAGATATTTCTGTTTTTTTACCATTACCTGACACCTGTTAATGCTCAAAAAAAGGCTGAATAGAAGAGAAGAAGAATAGAAAGAAAGGACTGAAGAATGAAAAAAAAAACTCCTCTTTGTGATTCCCTTGTTCTACTCATTAGGCATGTTAAGTACTAGGAATTCCAATCATTTCCTTGGAAAAGGATTGAGTAGGATGTTGCTTCAAACTAAGCCTTCAGGCATCTCTGATTCTTGCCAGTCAATCCATTTGTTGTGGGGACAACAATGCTTAAATAAGATTTTGATAACAAACCCTTTATTCATTTTAACATAAACAGGAAGACATGGGGGAGAAAAATTAAAGCACTGACAATAATGACCGAGGGCTGATGTGGATATTTTAGGGCATGTGTCCACAGAGTGGGATAAGCTTGCATGTGTCCATCTCTCCCTCCTGTCTCTCTTTGCTCTTCACACTGCTGAGTAAACACACATATCTCCACTGCGTAATGGGATCCAACGGCTCATGTTTATGATTGATAAACCTTGACCTGGCCCTCCATGGAAATGTCTCCAAACAAACAAATATAAACGCACAACTGCGTATGAACACACACACTCAAAAAAGTCCCTGGTCAAATTAAGGTAAAGCTCATGCTGGCTGCTTCTGCTATACATATATTCTGATCCAGATTCAGAAAACATTACTTGTTTGAAGAAATTAAATGTCAGCTTTGTTTGACACAAACATGAGAATGACATCTGCACCTTTGGATCACATGTCATATTTTTTGTCAAAATACTACAGACTAAACACTGTAGGAATGCACATTAATATATACCTTTACCAGAAATTTAGCTTTAAACAGGTGTTATTAAGAAGATTTAAAGAGGTGTCATGTGAATCTAAATTAAGCAGGACTGCAACTGTATTCAGTTTTGTTTTCTCGTCAATTGAGGTGTGAAGTGTGAAGTGTAAAAAAAAAAGATTGAAAACAGAGCCTGCAAATGTTTAGTATATCTTCTGGAAAAATCAAGAAAAGCACTATAATAGGACCATATATCTCACATTTTAATCAGTACATTTAAGTAAATCATATTTATATTTGGTAGTGTCAAAAGTGCTAAGCCCATTTTGACAGATTACAAAGATTCTCTATTAAAATTAAAATTTACTGTACAAGGATGGCAACAAATTTTATTTTAAGCAACCCTAATTAGAGTTTTTTCATTTCCTATTCAACTGATACATGAATTAATTTATTATTAATAATTATTGATTATTATTATTATTTATTAATTATTGATTATTATTATTAATTACTTATTGCTATTATTACTTATTATTATTATTATTATTATTATTATTATTATTATTATTATTATTATTATTATTATTATTATGGCAGTGATGTCAAAAGGAAAAAAATACAGCTATAGATCTGTAAATTGCGATGGAAACTTTTTTAATGTTTTGAAATTCTTGAACAAATAAAGTATACAGCAACAGATTATAAACTACTAGTACATGGATTTCTATGCCTGAGATCAAAAGCAAAAGGAGAATTTCAAAGGAGGAAAAATGCCAACTTCTTCATAGGGTTTTAAAGTGAATACCTAAAACAAAAGAGTAATAAATGTCTACACCATCAACAATCCCTATTAAATAAGTTAACTATACTGACTATACAGTTTAAGAACCTTAGTTACCAAAGGTAACTGGTTCAGATCACTTCCAAATCCACAGGCAATGACAAAGCACTTGCTTTAATATGCATTCGATGGCATAAACAAATGTTAGGTGGCAAAGAATTTCCCTTAAACAAATTAAGACACGTTCATGTTTGCAACTGATATTCTTTTTTGAAACGTAATAATCAGCATCAGCATCAAAAATTTTCCACTGAAAATCCACTTCTAGTTGAAGCACTGAGGGAGCTGGTCACTGTGCGGTCATATCCCCTCACACCTGCCACATCAACTCGCCCTAATCCCCAGCATACTGGAAATCATCTGACCAGCGGTCTGGTGGGCCACTTCCCCTCAGTGGACCATACTTCAAACACTGTGGCTCAGATATCGCCAAAACCCCAAACAGTAACTCTACACTCTCCACCATAAGAACTCTCACATAAAGACTCCCCCTCCCCTGAAATGAGGGACGAGGGCAGGAGGTAACAGATTTTATGTTTACATGCACACTAGAACCTGATAACTATAAACAGACACATTAAATTTATTGTCCCGTTACAGTTAAATATGGTGGGCAGTGACCTGATTTTTAATTAAAGGATTTGTTTGATAAAAGGTTAATGTCTGTGCCAAAGCCAACAGGGTACTTGGAAAGTATGAGAAGCAAATTTGAGGGATTTTATTAGCATTTAAAATTAAATGGTGATGAATTTATTATTCTCATTCATATTTTATGGATTTGATCCTTTTGGAGTCACCCAAAAATCATTTTTTTCCCTAAAACTGCTTGTGATTCTACTGTCTAAGTTATTATAAGGCTCACTTCATTGCTCCTCTATAAAATCCATAAAAGTAAACAAAGCAAAGTCAGTAATCCATACTAAATCATATTATATGGATCGTGAACTTGACATCTGTAGACAAACTGGTCCTATGCCTTTTATGACAGTTTATGACAGTTCACGTGCATGTGTTTACCCTTAATTGCAACAATGAAACGAGTAAAAGGTTTCTCACTAAGATTCTGCAAACACCTCAGAGAATAATCACCGTCCATTTAGGATAAATCCATGTCCAGTCCTTAATGAACAGCCTTCAAATGACACGGCAAGGGCCATCTGTTAGAATAGCTAACATTTGCAATTATCTCACAAATTGTAAAATACTCCACAGACCATTAAACCAGAGCCCATGATGATGTATGTGCGGTTGGCCAAAGACTGCATTTGAGCAAATCTAATGGCAAGGCCACTTGAAATAAAGTGTTTAATTAAGCATTGTAAACCTTAGCTGGCAGCCTGGAGGAGCTGTAGGACAGCATTCGACTGCACTCTCACAAACTAGCCCAGTGACACACTTTCACATCCTTACACAGGGGCATGCCACTGACTCAGGCTGTCATGCTGAGCCCTACTGCAGTACACACAGAAAGCTGCACAATACACTCACATGCACGCACAAAAACACCCTCGTTCACACACCAAAGGGCTGTGAATGCTCACGACATTTTCTCGCTGGGGGTGAGACAAGGCATTCCTGCATCCAGCCGAGCCAGTAGTGGGGGAAGGGAATGCATGGTGGAGGAAGGAGAGTGGGTGTATGTAACAGTGCAGCCCCAGTCACAAGATGGAGTGGGGCACCTTGGAGTAGAGTGACAGCAGTCATATCTGAGCCGCTTAAACCATCACTGCAAGGGGAGCTTTACTGCAACATGCCATACCCCAAAGGGGAAGGTGGGAGGGGGCCTGTCAAACACAATGCTTGCCGACGTTTGATTATTTAAGCCGCCATTCAAGTTTTCCGGTGCAACATGCGCCTTCATAAATAACTGAAGAAGAACACCGGTGTGGCCTCATGGAACGGGACAGAGGGTGCCTGTACTGACACAACCCCTGCGCCAATGTTGCTGGTGACACATCTATTTATAACTACAATAGTAGTGGTGCCAAGTGATGAAGTTAGGCGCATTGGTCCATACAGGAGACCGCTCCATGTGAACAGTAAAAGCCAATAAAACAGTTCACAAACTCTCTACTCTTCCAATCAACAAAACCAAGTCTGTTTCTCTTGCAAGTGTATTTTTGCACATTCTATTTCCAAACACCAAGTCTCTATCTCCCTCGCGCTCTCTCTCCCTTTTAGAGACTTGTTTGCTGCATACTTGGAAGCCATAGCATGGAAAGTTTACTGTGGTGGGAGTTAAAAGGGAGCTTAATTACATTTTATTGGTGTGGACAGATTATCTAAATGAACAGAGCAAAAAAAAAAAAAAGTTTTCAACCCCCAATGGAGCTCTAGAATATCTGTGATTTTCCACTAAGTGATGATAGAAGCTGGGAATTCTGACCCTTTGAAGGCTGCTGAAGTAAACATCATCCCAAAGTGATAACCTGGTGAGAAACCCTTCCTTGTCTTGATATATACCTCGGTCTTTGTCTCTGAACGACTGATGTATTATACACCACAGAGCATCAAGATCTGAGGGCAAACTTGTCAGTCAGGCCCCAGCTGTGTTCATGGGTGTCTCACTGGCTCAGGGTTGTGCAAAGAAATGCACCCCCACTTGGTGGTGCTTGAACCGCTGCTCGGTGGGACTAAAGTAAATTTTTTTTCTTCTATTTGAATGCTAATAGAGGTCAGTCTACATGTCTCCTTCCCATGCCAAGTTGTCTGAACCATCCCACATATCCTTGCAGGAAACAGACAAATTAGTATAACGGAAGTGACGTAAAAAGGCTAAACACACACATATACACAAACAAATCATGCTGTGCCACCCACGTTACCAGGACACACAATCACAACCTCTGTGCTCAAGGTGGAATGGTGCACCTGGACAAGTTTACTGACCAGCAGGCAAATGATAAACATCTGGTGTGCGACTTGTTAAATGAAACATGGAGCATATCATAGTTGTAGAGTGGAAATTGGCTAAAAGTGTCATTTACTGACACAAATGAAGCCAGAGAAACAAAGAACTTACTTGTGTACATAAACCACATTGTTATTTCTGTACACCTTAGGATAATATGTTAATATCATTTAACACATTGTTTTTTTACTCTGTGCTAAAATGAACTTAACAAACAAAATGCAGCATTAGCTTAATTATAATTAAGTTAATGTTGACCTAATGATTTTCTTTTTTTGACAGAATGGTAGCTCTCTCCCAGCACAAAGTTTGGAGAGACTCCACTGAAAAAAAGTCTAATACTGCAAGTCATCATGAGTATTTACAGAAAATGAATCCAAATGCTGTATAAACTGACTAATGAAAAAAAGAATAAAATCTCATTGACCCTCATTATTTCCCACTTGTTTTATTTTAGCACTGGCAAAAAGCAGCCTTGATTTTGGCTCCTACATACAGAACATTAGGTAAGATTACTTAAGATTAGATGAGAAAATTTGAGAAAGCTTGCTGAAGCATTTATAAGCCCATTTTAAAATTTTAACCATAAAAGTAAACATTAAAATCGCAGAGAGAATATACAACTGATACAAGGACACAGATAATAAGAAGACTGTACTACAAAAAGTGCCAAAATTTAAAACACAGGCCTATTTAACATTTAATGGAAAACGTCAACACAAATAAAGCTTTCAAAGCTGAAAATAAGTAACTTTCACCTTGTCCTCTTTGTTTTTCAACAGTTTTATCCGTCAGTATTTTAGATTTTTGTTTTTAAAGTTTATACATTGTATTACATGAGCCTACAGAGTGCCATCTATTATTTCCAGGGTTTTAATAAGGTGAAAGAACACGGTGTAAAGACTGAACTGGCAACACCTAAACTCAGGTGCTGCTGGTTTTTAAGGCTTGCATTAATTAACACCGCATAGCTGTAGACAGAGTGGGCCTGTGTAGTTGTGGGTTTTCTGAAATTGGGCTCCGGAGATGAAATCAGATTATAAATATGCGCATTTCCATCTTTTTTTGCCATTATTTATGAAAGTCAACTGATGTTTATCTCGCACCCCGCTGTTTGCGAGTCTTATGACTGCATGTCCTTTTAAGAAGCGATGGTTTGTCTGATTTAGGCTGTTCATGCGCAGCGGCGCCACACCACGAAATGCAAAATGGCCACATGGTCGTAGTAACCTTCAGCTCTGGTCCCTGGATTCATCCTCTGCTCTCTGGCCGCTCAGCGTGGAGATCACGGCGACATGTGCCTTGAATCGTTCTCTGTTTCTAAATAAACTAAAATACCGCATCAAATAAGGCGATCTTGCGCAACTTAAAGCAGATTTTGCCTAATTGCGTTCACCCACTGACGGACAGCTGTACCACATGGCCCTCAGCTAATATGTAAGTAAAAGCCACACGTCGGTGAGCTGCTCATTGGAATTTCAGTAAATATAAGTCCTACTATAAAATGCATTCTCCTATTTTTTTCAGTAAATACATACCCTATTAGAATATTCATCCCACCAGTCTGCAAAATTCTGCTTTACAAGAAGTTAAACTGCGTTACAAAAAGCACATTGTGTAGCCTTTCAAAGCCATTCCTTATTTAACCAACAAACTCAAACAAAATGTAATAAAAAAATACTTACTTTCTCCATATGTAGACCAGATGCAGATATTGAAGACAAACAGCATCAGACCCCAAAACAAGGTCGGGCTACCCATCGGTGTGTCAGATCTCATGTTCCTTAACATTATTCACCTCTCAAAAAAACCGCAGCGACAAAACTGAAATAAAAATAATAAGGTCGTACACTCCAGCTTCTTTTAAAAAAACAACCTGAATACGACCAAAAAAAAAAAAAGAAAAACAAATGTGTCTGTAGCCCAAAAAGGCTACTCTGTGGTCGCCTGCAAATGCGTGGTGTGCCTCTCTGTTAGGATATGTTCCAAAAAAATATAAATTAATGTGTAGAAATGATAAAAAACAGAGAATTCCTTTGAGGAAAAATAAAATCTAAAATAGTCTGCTATTTTTGCCAATCGCAGGATAC
Organism: Acanthurus tennentii; assembly: GCA_029783805.1. Taxonomy (NCBI): domain Eukaryota; kingdom Metazoa; phylum Chordata; class Actinopteri; order Acanthuriformes; family Acanthuridae; genus Acanthurus; species Acanthurus tennentii. Next base: position 12,988,396 of record JAPZDZ010000023.1, on the reverse strand, counting down.
TTTGACGTCGGCTGGTATGGCACACAAGCCAGTGATTTTACTGGATAAATGATGGTAATCCCCATCTTCAGTCTCCATCTCTTAAAAACAGCAGTGCGCGTACAGTGCGATCAGGCCTGGTACCAACAATCAAAATATCAAGCTAAATGTTACTATTAGTAGCCTTCACCACCATAATAAATTAACGCCAGTGTCGATCGCAAGAATTCCTCATGTGAATGACTGTGTATGAGGGGAGGAGTGGGGCAGAAAACACGTTCAGATCCACAGGGGTGGTGGCTGGGAGGCTGAAAAATGAATGAAAAACCTTTTTTTCCCTATGCCATTCAGCCAGCTCAGGCTCTCGGTCCCCAGCAAGCAGCTCTGGTCAGCAGTGAGGAGTCGCGTTTAGAAAAAAGAAATCCAGCTCCTCGGGTCGGACTTATCTCCGCCGTCAGTCGGGATTTGCAGCTGAAAGGAAACACCAGACTTGTGCCACGCAAGAGAATGGGTCTCCAGCTAGGCGACCTCGGCTAGGGTGGGAGGGAGAATGGCCAAGGAGTTGCCCTTTTACGAGTGTTTCTTGTTTTGCCTTTTATCCTCATAAAAAAGACCGAAGGAAAAACTCCCGGTGCGTGTATATCCAGAGGCTGAAATCCTACGGTTCGCCCTCGGTTAACGCAGGCTGTGGGTCTCCGCTCCTCCGTGGAATCTCTGCTGTAAACAAGAGTCGGCTTCTCTCACTCAGAAACACATAGTGCTACGGATAAGGTGGCCGGGAGCAGGGTGGAAAAACCGGAGTGGATTACGACCCGGGAATTCCCTCATCCCACTATACTCAAAAACAAGACCGGGGATGCTATTTTTTTTTATTTAAGAATATCTTTGGTGCCCCTGGTAGCCTGTAGGGGAAAGGCTGCTCTGGTATAGCTTTATTCTAAGATATTTAACCTTCAATAATAATATTAACATCCCCTTTAAGAGAAGCAACTCAATCTGTTCCTTAGGCTTGGAATGGATCTCGTTTTTTGATTATAGGTGCTCCTTTTAAATCAAACTACTGCCTCCAATTATTAGAGAAGAGGCAAATTATTTTTATTTAGTGGCATTTCCACTAAATTTGTAAGGTGTACTTTTTTTTAAAAAAATAGATAATTTCTACTCCCTTTCATTTCAACATTATGTAAAACAAATTCTTGTGACTCTTGCTGAAGCACATGCACATTTTTTCCTTTTCTGAAAGACAATTGTATGAAAATGGCACACCTGCCGCTATTTTGCATTTATGTGTGTGCTTGGCAGTTACTTTTGTAAAATAATCTCATTCTGCTATGCAAAGTTATGTAGATTTTTCTGACATATCCTCGCTTTTTTCTGTGTGAAATACTAGATACATTTTAACATCATATCACCTAAATATTCAAATGGCACAGACTAAGAGGGGAAAGTAACTCTTTGCTGTAAAATAAAAGCCAAAATAGGAGCATATGGCCCTGAGGGCAAGGTGTTGTCCATGTAACAATCACTGAAATTGTAAGATTTAGACGTAGAGTGTGGCTCATGTTTTGACTTAATACTGATCAATCTTTCCAGGCATCCAGTGTCAAAATGTGGTAATTACATTTTTACGATAGGAGTGAGAGTCTTACTTGATTTTTTTTGGCCACAATATTCATCCCTTCAAATTGGATCTAAAATTTGATTTGCAAAAAGCTAACGTAAATATCTTAAAAATTATTACATTTACACAAAAGTGTGTTGTATGGCAATATCTGAGACTTTAACCCAACATATGTAATTTCTACCACTAGAGGTCTCTCTATTAAAATGATGGAAACAAAAGAGCAGTTTGATTGTGCAGTAAAGTGGCATGAAATCATTACACTTTTTCTTGTTTGTTTCAGTGTTAAACAGCCAAAATGGCTGATGAAAATCCATATGATTGACTCAGGCAGAAATGTTCACAGGTTAGATAATTTATTTCAACTTTATACATGTTACATTTGATAGTTTCCATGGTCTTCCTTTCTTACTCTGACTGGTGTTATCATGAAAGTTAATGACAGACAACATAATCAAATGCATGAAAATTACAGGTTTCTCTGGGTTTGAACATTGTTAGTATAGTATATTCCAAAAAAAGTGCCAGTAAATCCTTTGAATGAATACACCTTACAGCATGTAAATAAATGTTGTAGCAAGTCAATTAGTGTTTCTGTTAAACTGTTGTATACCTTCATTGGATTAGGTGAAAACATTAGTATCAAAGAGGTTTAGAAAAACTGTGCGAGTGAACCTTAGATAAATAATTATTGGTGATGACACATTTCTTTTGTGATCATGTCCTTTAGCAAGTCACAAAGACAAGTTTTTATTCAACCTTTTTCTCATATCTAGTTTATGTAAATATATGATATGTACATTTCTGAATCAACATGAGGCACAGCACTTATGCATCTATTTTTAAAATAGATGCAACTTATGCATCTGGTCTTTAAATTACAGATTTGTCTTCTCACTAATCTCTTTAACCTTTGATTAAGATCCTGAAATCAGCGTTGACATCATCTAAAATCAGGACTTTTTCAGCAGACTGTGAATCGGCAGAGTGAGGGCTATGTAATTTTCACCAGATGTATGTATTAACTGTTGTATGAGCTGTCCCCTTAGTATGAACTTTATGCGAGGTTTATGTCATTGTGGTTGTTTTAATATCAAGAAGCCGAATAATCCATTTGATGAATTAAAAAGTTGTCATTTAAAGGATATTTTTTCAAGATATCAGGACTTCTGGAGATGTTGGAAGTTCTGAAAAAGACTTTCAATCCTTCCCTTCCATGAAGTCTACTTTGTGCACTGGAGCTGTACCATAGGTTACACTGCACACTATCGTCACAAGCCAAAAGGAAAATCTGACATGGAGTCCTCATTCACCAGAGGACTACCAGCACTGCCTGTAAAGTTCATTCATCCCATATATGCAGCAGTGACAACACAGTGTGAACGGGCATCACTATTCATTCCAAAGCCCTGTTGTGATCCTGGATGCTGGTTTCTAAAACTGTCACTATTAAACTTCACCAGGCATGGAGGTGCATTTTACATGAGCAGATTTTTAGGCCATTTCTCCTGAGACAATATTGAGTAATTTAATGATCATTTCCCTCTTTTAAATGTTTTTATATGAAGACTACAAAATTATCTTTTTATTTTTTCACTCATTAAAATATTTTAAAAAGTCTCTCCACTTCTTTTTTAAACTGTTACTGTAAAAACAAAAGGAAATTAAATGGGGTTGTAATTATGACACGATGAGAGGAAATATTCTGGCATTTGAATTAGATAAATTAGTGAATTCTAATAACCATTACCTTTTCAATATTTGTAAAGTTTAAAAACTATTTAATAAATATTAATGTGTCTGCTTCTGTGTCTGTTGTGTTATATCACCAGAAAATGGTTATATAACTACAGATGAGTCCTGTAGAAATATAATTTATTTGGTAAAAACCACAATTAATTACATAGCTTTACATAGCTTTAAATTACTTTACTAAAATCCAGGGCCAAGTTTATGTTTTGGGACATACATTTTGTTTTGCTGTAAAAGTTAAAATTGTGAGGCTGTTCTTAAAAAGTATTTTAAGTCTGACATTATTTAGAGTTGAAGAAAGTGGAAACAAAATAACATCTCTCCCTCCATGAAAAAACAGTTTCTATTTTTACATGGAAACTGCAGTTTTGTGTGATTGTTTGGAAAAGGCCATCTCATGTCATTCAGTCATGTGCTGACTATCCCAGTCCTATCACTGTTTAGGTGTCACCCTCTGCTGCTACAAAGGTGGCAGTGCAGCTGGATTACAGTCAGAGTGTGTGTCAAATACCATTTTAACTTCAAATCAAATCACAGGGCAATCACATGGGCAAAAATGGGAGCAATTTTAATGAGTCATTCTGTAGGTGACAAATGTTGAAAAATAGCACAATTTATGTGTAGTTATTTTATTTTAAAAAATTCTAAGAGTATGTAGCATATTTCTAGGTACAATTTTTAGTCTGTCTCTTTTGCATACAAATGCACATTAGAAGACAGACTACATTATTGGCAAAAATTGGTCACAAAATATGTTTCATTTTTAATGAACTGCAATCACAAAACATCAAAAAACAAAACTGATTACTCTCTATCTCAGTGGTCCTTAAGTTATGATCCCTTTAAATTTAATACCTTGGTAAACATTGGTAACATTTTTTCACCAGGCACTTCCTGTTAAACTTTTTGTTTCTGAGAGAACATTTAAACTTAGCAGCTTAAATTTTACAATAGCATTGCTTTGTCTTTGTCTGGAGGTCTTCATATGTAGCCATAATTCTGTTGCGTTAGAAAGAGATTACTATCATGTCTCAACTGCCTTCATGAATAATTAGCAAAATACTGCTGGTTGGAGTTTGGTGCATAAAGAGCATATACTTCAGTTACTTTACAAAACTTATTGTGTGTAGTATACAGTAGATGTAAGAGTGTGCGTACATTGTTTGTGTGCAGAAGAGGGTTGGCAGTAATTTGCATAAAATTAAGTTTGTGTATACTTTGGTTGAGGTTTAAGTATATTTTAGCCTAGAATTTCGTAATAAGGACACTGTCCTTGTCTTCCTGAGGAACAGGTAACACCTCCCCCTCTGCCTTTTTCTTCTCTTTCAATGACCCTAGTAAATCCCAGGTTGAAGGAATCAGGTGGTGAGAGAAGCCTAGCTCCACCAGCTTGGACACTGTAATAATACATATCACAGAGCAAAGCATGGCCAGAGTCCTGAAGGGAAAGTTCTGTATGATAACTCCGTCCTCCTCCCTCCAGCCAGGGTATAGGAGGAGAGGAGGGATCCCAAGCACTTGTTCCCCACTCAGCCCACGCAGCAGCAGTCCGACTACATAGCCACTAATAGCACCATAGATATTAGCACAGCTGAAGTGCAGTACACAGATGAGCTGTGGGAGGATCACGCAGTAGAGGAGGTCCCCGCTTAGCATCCAGAGGGCGAAAACACTGTCATCACCAAAGGCCAGGCCCATTCCTGCCAGACCTACCAGTAACACACTAATGCGGATCACCCACTGCAGCTCTTGCTGCGAAGCCTGCAAGGAGAGAGAGGAAAGGAACAATTACGATGGACATTCTTTGCTTAATGCTGAACCAAACACACACCCACACACCCCCCACACACACACCTGCTTCCTCAAAGTCGTCTTGTATATGTTTTGTGTAAACATGGAAGCTGAGGACAGCAGCACAGAGTCCATGGAGGACATAACTGCTGCAGCCACAGAACCAATACCTAACACTGACAACCAGGTGGGTGTAAGGTATTGCAGGGCCAGTGGCAAGATCTTCCCTGCCTCCCCTCGTTCAAAAGGAGGGGGTAGACCATACGCTGTCTGGTTCCAGTCTTAGAGGAAAGGAGAGGAAGAGAGAGCAGGAGACGTAGAGGCAGAGAAAGAGATAGCAAGGTTTGAGAAGAAAAGAAATAATGGGAGGGGAAGAAGCTTTAAAATTATGGTGATGGAAACAATACAAATGAATAAATAAAATAAGCACAGGGGAGGGGTAAGTCAAATGCTTGCAAAAAGGCTACCCACCATACTAATTGTGGTATGCTAACAATAAACGATGATGCAAAGGTTCACACACATACAAATGATTATATCATCCCCTGCCTTTTACCACGGTGGCAGGACAAACTGCTGGAATGTGTTTTCTTACTTGAATTTTATGTGTGTGCCAGATGTGCACAGCTAAGTGTTTACAATCATGTGTACCTGCAGAGGCAGCCACCGCTCCAATGACAACTGAGGGGATTCCCATAATAAAAACTGTCCCAGCAGCAGCAAAACAGGTGACTTGAGCCTGAGCAGAGGAGGCTGCAGAGAGGATTCTCTGGTATAGAGCTTGGTAGGCAAGTCCCCCTAAACTCTGCAACATATACATGCATGCAAAAAAAACACATGCAGACAGTTTATAAGACAGACCTTTCTCAGTACAAACAGGTAGACTAGTTAAACAAGATTTATCTAATGAGATAAGTAACAGCAGTATTACATTTTGTTATGCCATTTTGAGGGCCTTGTTTCTCATGATGGCTTTCTACTATGACTGAATTACCACATCTAAAAGGGATTGGTTCACAGTTTTTCAATTCTGTCACAAGACCATGAGTTGTTGGTCGCTGCAATGTTCTTTCTATATATGCCCAAAAAGTATGAAAATGAAATCAAATGCAAGAGAGAGTGGAAAAAAATTTGATTTTACTACTGACATATTTGTATGTGCCCAGTCATTCACAGCCCCATTGATTTGTGTTTCGTTTACCAGTTCAAATGCATTGAGCTGTGCAAAATGGAGATGTGACCGCCTTCATTTTGCAGTGACATCAATAAGGTGTTGTCATGATTTAAGGATGATTCAGCTAACTGGTAGCTTCCTGGTTACAGCAAAGATGTGTTGCTGTTGGTACCATTTACAGCAATGCTATGCTCTGTTCCCTGCCACTGCCTCTCCAGGTAGAAAGAGAGCTGACCATATGGCAGGTAAGACACTGACTGGGCATAAGTGCCTCATACAACCCCACATCAATATATCCTAAATATCCCTTAAGGTGTAAAATTAACGATGGCTAACTTTCATATAGCTTTTCCAGTTTTTACTGCACAAAGAACTATGCATTGCTCAGAATGCAAAGGAAGTCCATGCTAGAGAAACAATATATTTTATAGCTGCATGTGTACAATGATGCAGCTTAGTTCACTAGACACTTGGAGACAAAATAAATGTTAAAATACTAACCAATAGCAGCATTTCATCTGCCCATTTTCCTGCATCTGCCAGGTCCAACTCTCCTATCCATGAGTTTACATTTGATTGGTTGAGGTGGGCTTCTTGTGAGATGTTGATAACTGCAGGACTGAGTACCAGAAAAGGAATACAGAGAAACTGAAACAGAGAAAAACAGTTGTTTGAGCAAAACTGAGGTCAAGTAATCCATGGAATTACTTACATTTATGCACATACTCTATCAAGGGCAAATCTTTATCTATCTCACTGAAGTAATTTTTTTTTCTGTGACCTTGCCCTCATCCTGTTTCCTTTCTCTTTCTGTCATTATTTTCACTCATAACTGCACTCCCACTGTTTCTCACCAGGCTGACAAAGACGAAGATGAGCTGGATAATATCTGTATATGCAACGGAGTAAAGACCTCCTAAAAATGTGTAGATGATAGAGACAGCTGCCGAGATGATGACAGAGACGGCAGACGAAAGTCCAAGAATTATGCTCATTGTTCCTCCTAGAAAACACACAGAACAATAAAATCCAGGATCATACAAGGAAATAAATGTAAGCATTAAGATTTGATGTATAGAAAGCATAAGCATAAGCATGATGTGTTACTTACCAAGAGCAGCAAGGATGCAGGCCACCCACAGAATATCACTGGCCAACGCAGGAAGCAGTAGTATTACAGTAAACATGTTGCCATAGCGATGCTGAAATGGGTCCAACATGGTCACGTAGCGCTTCGACCTCATAGGTTTTGCAAAAAACAATCCTCCTTATGAAACAGAGTATACAAAAAACAACTGTTTAAGAATGAAAAAATTCTTAAAATTAAAAAATTAATCTTTGTTTAAATAATAGGTTAAATTGTTATTCAATTAGTCATCCAATAGAAACAATAAAATAAAAACAATAAAAACATCAGCAAATTTTGATAATTTTTCTGCAGAGAAAACACTGATTCCAGCTCAAATGTGAACACTTGTGAACACCACCTTTCTTAATCATTTACGACAATAAAGTGAGTCTCTTTGGACTGTTGATCAAAAAAAAAGAGAAACATTCGAAGTTGCCACCATGGTCTCTGGGAAACTTATGATAGGTATTTTTTTTACTGCCCGCTGATGATTTTTAACAAATAGGTAATGAAGGAAATGGTAATAATATCTACGTATAAAATATTTTAAGAACTTGAAATTGAAAGAGGTCCGATCCGCAGTTTGATCTACATTGCTTTTTCTGCTGTGCTTATTACTTAAAAGCATTTGAAAGAGAAATTTTTGATGATGACGTTTTTCCTTAGTTACTTTGTTTTATCCTCTTGCTTAAGTGCCACAAAATGATGAAGACGTCCATTGTTCCACACATGGTAGAAGTTTCATAGGGTCTAGGCCAGTGTTTTTAAACTACTGTGCCATGCGGCGGCACACTACTGTGCCACGAGAGATCGATAGTGTCGACAATGGCATATTATTTGCAGATAATAATTAATTTGTTTTCTAAGACCAATTAGGTGAAGTTCGACGATATCTCGTTCTACTGTGTGCTGCAGCACAGTGGTTGAAAAACACTGCTCTAGGCAGTCAGGTGAAGTACCACAAATTGCTACCAAGTCCATTTACAGCAGAGAAACTAAGAATTTGGGGTTTCACTGGGGTATTAACTCCAGAGTCCTGAATCAAAGTCCAGTATTTAACCCATTTTTTATCCCACCAGATCTTTTGTAAATGTACTTTGTAGCAAATTTTGTGTCATTACTTGACAATGTAAAGTCTCCTAGAGCCCTGAGGAAAATCTTCTCTGTGTGGGGCTGTGATGCACTTCATCCTCTTGAGGCCAGAATGGATATTACAGCAAAGAACAAATATCCTGAAATTTTTTTCAACAGTCCATTAAGAATAAGGTTTGATAAAGTAAACAGATTTAAAATTGTTTTAGGCATTTATATATACATGTGAATGTCTGTCTGTAGGACCAGTTAGAACAACAATCTACAAAGTGCCCACAACAACTCTAAGTAAATATAGGATAAAGTAAAGATAAGATAAAGATAAGATAAAGTAAAGATAAGATAAGAAGAAAAATGCTGTGAAATTCTCAAATACTGTGCTTCTCTTCAAATGCAAAGTGTACTCAAGCCTTCTGAATACTTTGTATTTTGATTTGAATTGCTCTTTTATAGTTTCTAAATTTACTTCAACTTTTTTTTTTACTGTTATTAATGTAAAGTTTTTCTATTGATCTGTGCTTATTCCTTTCCTTCGGCTGCTGCAACACAGAATGTACATAAGTGTATATTAGTGTTTTGTACACACATTAAACACATTTCAAAATAAACAGTTCTGAACACAGCCTTTTGTTACAAGCAGAAGTTTCTATGTCAGGTCAGTGAAGCCAGTGTTGAGACTATCAGATAGGGTATGTGCGAATCACGTTGACCTATAACAACCTATGACCTTTAAACAGATTCTGTGTGATTTGTTGGGTCTTTTCAACTTATCCCATCTTCGACTCACTCACACTTAATGCTCTATCCTCTATGCTCAATCCACTGCTGTGTGTTATCGTACAATGGTATCATTTGTTTCCACTACTTACCCAAAATAAAATTCATAAAATATGCAGGAGGTCCCATCGCCCAGATGAGACCTTGAGTGGGAGAATAAACAGCCTCAGCGGTTCCCATAATGTAGCCTCCACCAACCCATGTTGCTTAAAGAAAAGTACAAAAAAACAATCAAGTTACAGTTGTAGCAATCAAACACAGTGAAAAGGACACTAAGAAAACACATAAGAAGAAAAAAACAATTAAATGAGTTCTACAAAATGCAGGAATAAAATGTAAAAGTTCTACCTGTCATGGTGAAAATCCCAACCAGCACATTGATGTTGCGGCCACCAATAATGGTAACTTCACTCTTGCTGCCAGTACATGCCTTCTCCACTTTCTTGGTTTTTCGAGATGCCCAGATCCCAATCACCAGGATGACAATATAAAAAACCATCACAGCCACCAGTCCAGGGACGTTTACTGCCATGATTATCTGACAACCGAATGCACAGTTAATCAATCACACAAACATTTAAGATGTGAAATACAAGTGTACAAAAAACTGTGGCATACAAAAAGCAGCTTTAGCTGCAGTTGAAAACTTTAAGACAGCACAAACCTACTAGAACCCCTGATCAAAGGGTCAACTTACCCTGACAGGCTGAAAATAACCGCAGCCCACTCTACATAAAACCCTAAACATTAACCCCTCCACACACACAAACACACACACACATACACATCTGGTTTACAGGTCAAACACCGACTGTATAACTTCCTCTGTAAATAATGAGTGTCAATGACGCTTTTTAGTCATCTGGTTCTCTTTTTTGAAACCCTGAATGTAGTATAAACCTAATGTTTAACTTCAGTTTAAACAAAATGCACACAACACTCCAAACCCTGCAACACACCCACAGCCCACACAATCCAATGTTGATTTTGAATTAGAATGTCAAAATATGAAAGCGACAAAGTGTTCAGTATACCCCACCAATGACTTATGTCAATCCTTTCTGGTGCAGAAAGAAAGTCGTCAGTTACCAAGCCCATCAGCACTGATTAATCAAAATGGCAAAACTCAAGCAAAAATAATGAGACCAATTTTTAAAAACACGTGTACGGCAAAACTGCTGAGATGGTACTTGACACTGATAAAGACCTAAGGTTAACTCCTGGGTGAAATACTCACTGAACCAGTCATAATAGGACTGTAAAACTTCACAATGGATAACTAAGCTGAGTGGAGTGGCCAGAGAGAAATATCACACACATTTTTTAGTCTTAATCTAAGTCTAAGACTCATGACAAAAATTAGCCAACAGAGGAGGGGTGTCATTAAGGTATGCTTCTTTACGACCAGGTGTTTTTCCTAGCAGGGTTTTAAAAGAATATGTATACCCTTAAATTGGAAAATAGGGTAATTTCAAATATTTTCAATAATTATGGGTCAATGATTACCTAAAAAGGTTAATGTCAGTTTCCAAGCTCTGTATTCTTCCTACTTGTAGGGAATAATGGTTATATGTTTTGTTGGTTCCAGGTCTGTAACAGGTTTATTCCCCATTTCTTTCAATGTCCTACTTAAAACAAATAAACTTGCAGAAAATATAGTTAAGCAGTTAACCATGAAAGGTAGTTACCAAATAACATTTTGCTATGCTTTGTAGGTTGGTTTGTGATTGACAACTTGTCCAAAAAAAGTTAACATCCTGGTCATCAATAGCTTATGGTGCTGCTGAACCTTGTTCACAAACCGGCTATAATACTGCAGTATGGTATCGACAAAATGCGCTTTAGGTGTTAGACTAATTTTGGAGATCTTCTGTAGAAGCAAAATTAGTTCAGATTTTCATTTAAAAAAAACTTACAGCATGTTTTTACAATTTAGAGTAATGACTTTTTTCGAATTAGAGTTATAATTTTCTATTCTTTACCTCAATAAAATGGCAGTGTAATGGCAGAGTGTAAAAATAATTTGAGTAAAAGTCTTGCAGGCAAACTTTACTTGAGTGCAAGCACTTGAGTATTACCAACAAGAAGTACTACTTGTGTTGGAAGTATATTTTTGTCTTAAGTGTTACAATTTTGGTTGATTACCTTTGTATTAATGAATAGACTGGTGGAAATGGAGCTGTTTTGCCTATTCAAGGTTATTTTCTCTACGTTTGGAAGCTAAGCGTGTGTTTGAATGAAATATTTGCATTGAATCACATAGCTAGCAATTAGTGCAGTAGAAAGCACAGAAGTTCCGTTCATGTGTAAGGAAAGAGTAGGATAGCGTAGAGCCACAGCAAATATTTTCTTATCCGGGAAAACGGTTTCCAAATAATAACGTTATTATTTCTCAATAGCCGACGACACTGCGTTCACGTTTAAAATCATCCATGGACAGCCACAATCTTTGAAAAAATCTTTTGAAATTACTTCTCTGTTACCTCAGTTTACAACACATTTATTACAAAACGTATTTTGCAAAACGTTTTACGTATAATATGGCTTCTAGGTTTAATTATAAGTTTCTAAAATAGCATTTTAAAATTACATCATCGAAAGGACAACAGGCCAGGCGCCTCAAAGACGCGTAACGTTAATTATTTTGAATAGGAAATTATCAGTGACAACATAGTATCAAATTGTTTTCTATACGGTGATCAAAATATTTGAAAAAATGATTTAGTCAGTCATCTGCGATTGTTCTCAGTCAGGCTCGATTGTTGAATAAAAATCCTCTGGCTAACCTCCGTAAATGTAACCGCTGCAAACCGCATTTGAAAGGAAGAGTTAGCCAAATGACCCGAATGATTCCAGTTTCATTTAATTATCATATGACCGTAATGCGATTTTTTTCCCCTACAAACAATAGAAAGATAAAACTTGACATTGAACATCCTCTCTCGATGCGGCGGCTAGCGTTACGTACCTGTCCGTACAGCCGTGTTTGAGCGAATCTGCTGCCTTCCGTGCGGTTTCGTTTAAGTCGCGCGGCTGGTCATTTCATCTCCATTGTTGTGCCTCTGAAACGCGACACCTGAGGTCGCGTTCAGCACGTCAAGACGCTTTACAACGTTTTTAAATTCAAGTGTTACGTGTGAGGAATTTGCGACAGCAAACGGACAGCGGTTGCTACATCGCTTTGTAATTGTATTTCAATTGATAAAACCATACATGTAGGGCCAGTAAAACGTTTTACGTGCTGGCGTGAAACCTTACTCGCAATCGATTTGCAACGAATCGGAATGGCTGCAAACCGGTGAGGTTAAATGCTTTCACTTGAACGCACCCTGGATGGAAGACGGCGTTATCTATGGCAAAGGATATCCTATACAGCATTTGTGCAAGATACATACTCTAGTTAATTGCATCTTTACTCGTGACAGTAAACACGTCTCCACCAAGACATGGAAACACAGCGTCATTTTCAGCTTAAATCCGACACGATGAGATGTTTTTCACGGTGTCTACCAGGATACAGACCATAACAGTCCATAACAATCTACGGTTACTGTAAAACATTGATCGCAGAGCAAATTTTAACACACACCAATTCATGCCTATCAGTCTTTTCTGAAGAAGATGGGTACATAAAACAAGATCCTGCTCTCAGTCATATTACGTTAATTGTCATGAACGGTTTAGAAAGCACAAATTTAAAATATCATTATGGACCTACCTCTTTCCTTATTGGAGGACATAAAATAGACTTTAGACGTTTTATCCTTTCACTTTTGGCAGGGTGTTTTTAACACACTGAATAACTAAAAATGCTGCTTTCATCAGCTGGTCAGGACTATTTAGATCCTTGTCCTCTTTCATTCCATTTCCCTTTCTTGACAAGGCCTGTCATTTGATCCTTTCTCACATCAATATTCAAAATTTCTTTCTGGGAAAATCCCAAAGAGAAAATAGTCAAAATCTTGCTATTTCCTAACTAGAACAATGGAAGTGTACCCCTCCTTTGTTTGACGAAACATATCAAATCCTTATTACTACAGGACCTCCTAGAGGCTTGGCTAGCTAATGTTTATCATGAGACAATCTGGCCTAGAAACTTGGAAAAAAACATCCTTTATTTAAAATAAAACATACAGGTTATAGAGTATGAAATGTCAGAGTTTGCCTGTATGAGCTCCCTGTTGTTAGCCACTGACTGTGGGTGGTTGAGAAGTACAAGCCTGTTTCCTGCGGGGTCAGAGGTGCAGAGTATCCAATGGTTGTTGTCTTTTTCAACTTTACGAGCATTCAAGAAGGTATGAGCCGTCACTTCATACTCTTTGCCATATGAGGTCCTGCAGGGACATAAACTGTTACCTAAAGAACAACAGCAGGCATGCAGGCATTGTAACATTGTACCTTGTGACTCTGAAAAGCTGACTGCAACTAAAACTTAGCTTGACCATATCAAAAATTAATCTACTTGGAGTATTTCTGACATCCTACAGCTACAACTTATAGATGATCTAGAGTTTGATTTTGGCTATTATATGTATGAAATTTCAATGAACTTCCAGGCTGACAGCAGTTATACAACAAAAAATTAAAGGCATTCATGCTATATTATCATAAAAGAAACATATTCCCCTTTGCCTGAAATTATGTTAAGTTAGGAAAATTGAAAATACCAAAGGACATGATCACCCAGGGCAGCAAGACCCTGGTTGGTCTTGCAATGCTTGATCAGCACCTTCACATTGGCCTGCAAAAAAAAAAAAAAAGCCTACTGATTATGCATGAGAATTCTGAATGCCATGGAGTGGAGGGATAAAGATAAAGAGAAAACTGCTTTGACTGGTAGAATAATTAACAATGAAGATGCAGTAAAAACTTACAGGGGCAGGCTGACCCTCAAGTCTCTCCTGAGGATCAAAGTGCACTATCTTCCACCATGACTGAAATGAACAGTCATCATCTAAGTTAACTTCTTGCAGGCGGGACTTTTCAGCACACTGTAAATGAAGTTACAATAGTATGAGATTAGCAATACAGCAGTACCATATCTTATTAAGAGGATACACAATCACTGCATTCTGCATTTAAAGGTTCAGCAGGCAGAATTATTGTGATCTAGTGGTAGAGTTAGTGAGTGCACTTGATTGAATTTCCCTTTGCTCACCCTTCACTTAAAAGCATGAAGGAGAACCTAGGGTTGTTGTAAGTCTCGCAAGAAAGTCATGAAGGCCTTCTTAGCCATTCTGAGCTATTTTAGAAACATAGCAGACTCAATAAAGGAGGACCAGCTTCCTCTGTAGATATAAAAGGCTCATTCTACACAGTGCAAAACAGTTGCAAAAACACAACAATTTTTGTTCTCAGCTAATCATACACTTAAAAAAAACATATTTCTATATTACTATATTATGTTCAACTTATTCAGAAGTATTTAAGTACATATTCCACAAATACATCCTCTCAACCCTAACACACTGGACCTTTAATTTAAGCCTGCATGTAAGCTTTCTACATTTTAGCTTTGTTTTACATTATCATTTAAAGTTTCTGATAACATAGATATACTGTAAATGCCATACACATGTAATACACAATAAATGTAAAAACTTGATTGTATACCTTATGAAAACTCTTTGCATAACTTGTCAAGTAAAGCTGAGGGAAGAAAAGCAAAGAAAACATGTAAACATAGCAATATGCACAATGCAATTTAAATGTTTCCCATTCTGCAAATATCGAGCATACTGGCACCTTTTAATATTTTGTGGGCAGAATAGTCCTTTTAAGGTTACTAATTCTAATTTGCTTAAGCTAGCATGACTTCTGTGTAGACAAGCACTATGAGGATTCGCATACAACAAAAAAAAATCAGGAACGGTTGCTATTTTTTTTAACTGTTTTAAAAGCTAACAAGATAATAACAATTTAACTTACATATAATAAATTAACATAAGACAGTCAGGTCAAAAACATCCCTGTCCTGATCAGGATGCCTGATATACCTTTTTACATGGAAATGATACCAATGCATTTTATACAGTCTATACACTTTTTAATGACTAATACAAATGCTCCGAATTGTCTGCAAATCAGTATATATATTTTCTAGTTGATCCTTTATTTACATTGTAGAGAACTTGTAAGGTATAGTTATCTTTGTTTTACCTCTAGCTATCTGCTTCAATTCTCTTTTAAATGCACAAATAGCATATGATTTTAACACAGACATGGCATGGTACAAGTCAACACAACTGTAAATTTGTAGCTCTATCATTGTGGTGAAAGTAGTTTTTAATGCTTCCGACCACTAGAGGACAGCAAAGACCAGAGCACGGTAGAGTTTAGCCGAAGAAGACCAACATGACGCTGTGTGCAAATCATGTACACATAGGCCTTATGATAACTCATAATACATACAAATACAAAACAAAACAGTAAAAACTATTTTAATACTTCCATGGTGTGAATGTCAAACAAGCATTGCCATAGTAGTTAACAAATAATTACATGTGATGGAGACAAGTCAGTTCGAATTAGAAACATTATCACCTTCAACATGGTGAAAAGCTGGCCAATAGGTAATTGATGAGCTGTCTTGCGCCACCATAAGGTTGGTCTGCCATCCTCAAATAGTTTTTCACGCTTTTCTCATAACATAAAAGCAACGGTCCTGTTAAAGTAATAGTTATTGTAAATGCATCATTTAAACCTTAAAAAGCTAGTAAAACTTCTAGTTATTTTCAAATAAGTGTAGTTGCAGTCCAATCTGACACGCTGAGTGAAGTTTTTCACATAGCCTTTCCATAGGATTTATTTCGCATGACAGCTCAGCTGCCTTGCAAGCTTAGTTACAGCCATGCACTGCTTTGAAACATTGCCCAACTTCTCGATATCGGCCTTAAACAGTCACATGTTTGAAATTAGGACGTTCAAGCAAGCGGAATAGTTAAAGTAAACAACAAGTAAACAAGTGCAGTAACAAGATTTCAAGCAAGTCATCCAATCTGGTAAATCGTAAAATGGAGGAGGGCAAAACAAGAAGACGTAATACTTAGGGGTGTAACGATTCATCGATCTGGATTGATATATATATCGATTAGTTAAGCAACGATCTAATCAAATCGATTGGAACTCAAAACATCGATCAATATCGTCATCTTTAAGATAAGCCTTTATTTTGAAATTCCGACCGCATACTCGTTTCACAGTTTTCGCCCAATTGCGCATCATTCTGAAGTTTCAAACAATGCAAATGGCAAGCAGCCAAGGTAAAGAGGATGATGAGATTCACTCCCTTCTTGGGAATAAGTCAGCAGTGTGGCAATATTTTGGATTACGCAGGAAAGACGGGTCAACAGACAAAACACATGCAATATGCAAGAAATGTCATTATGAGATAAAATACTAAAGAGACACGGTGTTGACCTTTGTGCTAGTGTTAGCATTGCCGTAGATCCCGCTGCCTGCTCAACACCTCTGACCGACTTCTTTCCACAAAAATGTGCATATATTAGTTATGTTCATAAAGGTAATAAATGACCCTCAATGTTAACTGATAACATGAAAAATGTGGCACTTTACAGTGAAATACAGCGCAGGTCTTTTTTCTTTTTGTTAAAAAGAATGATTTTCATTTAAATGTCTGAAACGTTTCAGCAATAAAATTGTCAAAACATCAAAATTGCTCTCTATTTTTTCTTTAGGTGAAATGTAAATGATTGTGTTAAATGCGTACATGATATCGTCTTAAATTTGATTGAAGGCCCCTGAATCGAATCAAATCAAAATCGAATTGTGGCAGACTTTGTGATGTCGGCAAATATCATATTGTTGTCCAAAGAATCGATATAGTATTGTATCGTCATGAAACTGGTGATTTACACCCCTAGTAATACTGAGACAAACTTAGCAAGGATGAAAGGGACCAGTATTCGGGTAATCTGTCATCTGTCAACAACTGTGATCCATACGACGTGACCGGAAAAGGTCAATTCTGTCCCAAACTTCACATCTGTATATGATCGTGTATCTTGTTAATCTGAACATGTAAACATTAAAGACACTTAAAGTATCAGGACCACAGAGGATGCTGGGTCAAAATTGCAGTCACAGGTCGCGTAGTGCTTCTTGTGATGTACAAAGTGAGCTCCGTGAGTAAAATGGATTATCCTTTTAACACTGTGGTTAATTTATGTGTGGTTAAACTTCTCTATTCCTGTGTGTGTGTGTGTGTGTGTGTACTTGAGTGTGCATGTATGCGTGTGTGTGCACGTGCATGTATGTGTGTGTGTGTGTGTGTGTTTGTTTGCTCACTTACTCCGCTGGCAAAGCAACTTGTTTTCAGGGCAAAACTTTGTTCAAAATGCAGAGCTGATCCTTCAGGACTCCCATCGACACTGCAATCACACTCTCAGTGTCACAGGAGTTTATTTGAAACTGTTACTTTAAGTCCTGATGTATTTTAAGAGTGTTTGTGTGTACCTGGTGATGATGAAAGCAGTGCGTGTGCAAGCCTGAATATTCCTTCCTGCAGTGACTCCACATGGGGCTCTAATGCCAGGCGAAGGAAACATCGTCAGACTGTTCATGTCTGGGTTAATGCTGACTGCACTGCACTCCCTGTTTTCTCCTCCCATGTTCACCAACATCACAACATCCCCAAAGTGTAATATTCCATCATTTCTCTCAGTAAGATTCACCTGCATATATGAAAAAAAACTGCCATCACCATTATCACTGCCATCATTATCACCTTCATCGTGATTCTATTGTTGCTGTAAATGATGGACTTAATGGACTTAAACACATTTTACCGGTCTAAAAATGTTTTGTTCGAGGAAAGCTAGCGTCTTGGAAACAAGCTCGCTGATCCCTTTTTGCTCCAGGTACTCATCCTGAAAAAAAAAACATTACTATAGATAAATCATATGTATTATCTTTATGTGTCTTCACCACCGCTGGATGTATTCTGTATCTTGATAGAAAAAACATACATAATGTCAATGCATCAAATTTAGGCCTTCTTTATGGCTCTAAACTTTACATTTTGGTGTGATTACAAACAGAGATATAAGCATTTTGCTGTTTGTCAGTGAATGGCCCCTATAGTGTTACTGTATCCTTTGTTTCTATTTAATGAATAGGCTATGTAACTGGTCCAACAAAGAGATTGAATTACCATTTCAAATCCGTTTTCAGTTCTTATCTAATAAGGTTGCACGACATTAAAAAAATTAAATAAATAAATAAATAAATAAAAATCAAACCTATATTGTAAGCTAAGATGGAGGACTTAGCAAACGCTTAGCTTAGCTTTACTTTATACTTATACTTTAGCTAGCCGTTTTGTTTGTGTGGTGTGGGCCCGTAAATTACCGTTAGCTAAATGTTAACAGTTATATTTATTTTTACATACCTCTTTTAAGAGTTGGTCTTCAAACCAGTTTCCTAGTTTAACTTTTGAGTTATAAGTCCTCTTCTGAGTCATTCTGGCTATTATAGTGACAAATTTGGGTAACTTTGTTGTTGTTAGTATTGGACTTTGTCAAGTGGTTTCCATGAGAATTGTTGATGACGTTTCAGCTTATGTCAGTTCCCGCTGATTGTCGCGAGAGGGCGTGCTGGTACAGTAACCGATGCGCAGTATTAAATAGCTATAAAATCGCTTGATATTTCTGTTTTCCGCACTAGCAAGACTAGTCATTGAAAAACACTGAAAAATATACAGTTTTTAAAAGACATTTACACATGCAATTCTCAGTCTTTTAAGAATCACAGCAGTGCTTTTGCTTTGCATCAGTTTGCTCCCCAAAACACACAAAAGCACATGTGGGACTCAAACGTCATCATTCTAGGAATAACTTTCAAAAACATCCATCCATCCATTCATTTTCTATACCCCTTAATCCTCTGTAGGGTCGGGGGGGAGGCTGGAGCCTATCCCAGCTGATTTAGGGCGAAGGCAGGGGACGCCCTGGACAGGTCGCCAGTCCATCGCAGGGCACATATAGACAAACAACCAAGCACGCTCACATTCACACCTATGGGCAATTTAGAATAATCAATTAACCTCA
>JAPZDZ010000023.1:12956442-12968894 GCA_029783805.1 Acanthurus tennentii | reverse complement strand
GGGACGCGAACCAGGGACCTTCTAGCTGTGAGGCACTGCTGCTAACTACCGAGCCACCGTGCAGCCCACTTTCAAAAACATTTCAACAAAAATTTAGAAGCAACGTACTTTTATTAGGAGAACAATGTGATAATAAGTTGTTGTTTGTTCTAAATTAAGTGAATTCCAGTAACCATGCAGCTTCAAATCAGTATAATCCTTCACAGGTCTTTCAAATTATATTCTCTGCTCATGCAGATTATACAACTAGATTCTAAAAGCTGCAATTCAAAGTGAATCTGTCCATTTTTCAATTTTACTTTTCTACTGTTCCTCTCTGGCAGTATGTGTCAGTGGCCATTGGTCCGACCTCTTGCTCCAACGCCATTAATTTGATTCATATTGTGGTTTTTCTCCTTTGATGAGTCACTGTCATCTTCTTCCTCATCGCTTCTATCGTCGCCTTCCAGCTGCAAGATGAAGATGGGGCACAAACAATAGAAAGATATTAGGGTTGACCAAAAAAAATTTTTTTTTTAAACACAAAAAAGGCAAAACATGTAACATGTAAGATTCTACACAGTTTTCATTCATTTGATTATTTGATTGGCTAGACTCACAGAAACACCTATAAACTCACTTTGCTGAAGATAAACTTGTGAACCATTCGAACTATCAGAACAGCCCAGTAGAGGTGCAGCATCTGTAGAACCAACAGCATCACATTGAAAAAGTAGTAGCCAAAGAAGGGAGCAAACTCCTCCAGTGGGTACACCCATGTACAGTGGATCAGCCTGTTGAAGATATGCACACATAATACGTTAACACATTTGTTTAAGACCATCATCATGCATTGTGCTGCATTCTTCCATTACACACACTTACCAGAAAGGAAAAATGACAAGTCTTGTTACCATGAAGACAACTGTAAACACTACAAACATGCCGTTTGAAGTCCGGTTCCACTTGGCATAGTTGAATACCTTCGCACCCTATGAAACAAAAATGAGGTGAAGAATCAGGATCACTTCCTTTTTTAGAATGAATTGAGCATAATCACACATAGGACTGTTTGCTGTAAATATTTAGTTTGAATTATGTAATAATCCCTGGAGAAGTAGGTTATTTATTCCAGTGCTATACATAATGACCACAGCCAAATTTTTGTGTTTGAATTTTGCAAAAACTGAAATCAAGAGAGGTGTTGATTCAACTCTGCCAAGGATTAATGTGGCCATGAATTAATGTCCACAGATGCTTCTCTAATACAGTATCAAAAAAAATCCAATATTAATTGTAGCATGACCTTGATATTTGAGGTTTAAAATAAAAATTGACCATTAAGTTTGATGCATATGCCTTTCCAATCCCAAGTGCTAAATGTAAATCTTAGAAGAATTGCCTATGCATTTGAGCATAGTATAGCGCATAGCTAGCATAAATAATACAGAATGATAGATGATAAAGGTGGGTCAGAGTTACAGAGTTATGTATAAACTCTTTATTGTTCTGCCCTGATATCATTTAGATTAATTTGCATATGTACAGATGTTAAATCGGTGCTGACCTCTAGCACTATGTCAGAGCAATCATGAACTGCCATTACGAGGGTGCCAATACGGATGTAGTTTGATATCCAGGAGAAACTCAGAAGAGTTAAAGTAGCCGTGTGATGAATCACCTGTTCTTTAAAGTCCTGCACACATACAAAAGAGGGGTAAATATATATGCATACGAAACATAGAAACACTTATTTCTTTTGTCTTTAAAACTGGTACATCTGCAAACTCACCTTCCGTTTCACATCAAAAGTAAGACTGAGGAGCAGAGAATAGTAGAAGCCGGTTTCAATGATATAATACCAGTACTGAGATGGCAGCATGGACTGCATGGACACAAAACACACACTTATTTAAATGTTCATTATACTGTATACTGTAATATTGTATAAAGTGGTTACTTAGCACTAGAAAACACTTACTTGTTTGGGGAAGCCAGCCCAAACTTCCTTCAGATTATAAAGCCAAGGTTTCTACAGCCAGCAAAAAGAGAGAGGGGAAGGAATAGGGGTTAGGGAGAATGGGATGGGTGGGAGAAGAGACTTGCAAAAACAACTACAAAGTAAATGTTGGCCGCAATCTAATGTTTATCTGCCATGTCAACCGCCAGAGTATGAGAAAAACCCTGAAGCGCTGAGAGACATTAGATAGAAAGAGAGACAAGGAGTTTCACATACTGCACATGCTGAAATCAGAGTGATACATCCAAATGGAGAGATACATAGAGAAGTAAAGAGGGAAATGTACAAACAATTTGTTCAATGAAACTGTGGCAAAAGATAAGGAAATGCAAAAGCTACTTACATCATAGAGAGCTAGGATTCCATAGACAGATGCGAAAAAATAAAACACACATCTCCAACTGTTGGCAGACAAAAACAATTATGTCACACATTTACGCCTACAGGCTGGTTCTCACATCAGTGTTGATGTATACACACACAAGAACTCACACCTGGCCTCGCAGAACCTCTTGCGAAGCCCTGGACGCTCCTGGTTCCTCCTCCTCCTGAACCAGACTTGAATTCTCTTTTCAGGCCAGCTGGTCTTTTTACACAGCGACCTCACATCATTCTGAGACACAAGGGAAACAATCCAGCCGTTACACTCTTTCTACCCTAGAATGTACACTTTGAGTTTTAATGCCAGCAATAGGTTTTACTCACTGATGTAAAAAGAACATTCAATTTAATGCACATCTAATTTTAGCAACAAAGCTAGGTTGATCATTTGTATTGGCAAAAACCAACTGTTAAAAAGGCAGTGAGCCTGTATATCTGAAAAAGCTTCACCTAAAATCTTGTAGGTGTGAATTTTGCTTGAAAAGTGACTAAATGTGACTGACAAACTGCTTTTATTTTTCAGTGAAATGCTCCTATAGCATACCTGTGATGGAACCTTGCTTTGCCCACGGAAAAATTTTTCAAGGATGGGGTTTGGCTCTGCTGTGAGACGTACCTTGTCTCTGATTCCCCAAACATTAGCCAGTGGTGTGGCTAAGTACCTGCAACAGCACAAAAGCAACATTTCAAGCCAATTATTTGACATAGCACAACAGTTTTCCAGAGTTGCATGTAAATTTTGGATTGCTCCACACAGCTTTTGCAATAAAATCCCTGTATTCTGAAACCAGACAATTGCGTCACTGACACACAGGCTCATTTTACTCACATACTGTATATTCTCACCTCTCAAAAAAGTATCTGACTAGGAGCAGGCACAGGGCACAGGGCAGAGCAGAGTAAAGGTGAGAGGCTTTAGCATAGACATGACTTTCATTGTCCTCCAGATCAGCCCAGGACAAATTTCCTGGCAGCCACAGACGCTCCCACCACAACCACTCACTGACTGTTTGCAACATGCTGCTGGGAAATCCAAGGAAAGAAAACATCCAACTTCATGTCCACAAAGCCACATACTGTGTTTCATATTTAGTTTTTTTTTAAAAAAACATATTTTTCTGGAGATCAGATATCAAACAAATTGCATCTGACACACAAGGTTAACTTTATTTATTTTAAATTTTATTTTCGTTTTAAATTTTTAAAAAAATTAACTCAATACTAGACACAGGCCGGCATTCTGGAGCAGCTTGACCTCTGGTGAACATAGATTCACAGCCAAAAATGTTTGCTTGTTTATGATGTGTCTATATTGAATTAACTGTTCTTATGACACACAATCATCAGGGAAGTGAATAATTTGTGGATGGGAAACTACAAAGATATCAAAGGGCAAGAAAGATAAAGAAGGGTGAGGACCAATTGAAGGAGGTAAAGTCCTTTTACATGTGGACTCTGCCCATGACATAGATAGTATAGATAAAAACATGTTATTTGAGCAGTTCGAAAATTTACAAATGTTTTAACAAGCAAATAATTTACAGTATATAACTCATATTTTGGTGTCCCCGTAATCCAATGTGAGTTAGTAAGTCAGCATGAGAAAATGACATACATACCTGCAGGCACTGCCGTCTTGACAAGTTCCAACAGACGATAAGGGAGCTGAGGCAGAAGGTGAATACAGAGACAGTGTGTGAGAAACAAAAAACTAAAGCCTCCACTTCAAAAATCTCCACTTTAGCAATGTACCATTGTTTGTTGTACATCAGAATATATCCACACACGCACTCACCTTCAGTATACCCACTGTGGGTCGTACACTGTGTTTCCCAGTGACCTGTTTGTTTGAAGCAAGCCTGTTATTTATACAATTCATGTACTATACTTATCCACATCAGATAACAGCCCTATTAGATTATATATTTTCACTCTTTCACCTATTGTGGAGCCATTCTTCAAATAGAAAAAAAAAGAGACTAGAAAAGGAGGCAAATATTTACTCATGAACTAATGCCTCCCCTAATCTGTACGATGTACCTCATTGTGTGTGAGGCAACAGGATTCCAGTGAGCATGTTGATTTTGTGTGTGGTCGCCTCACCTGGCTAGAATGAATGAGATCCTTCCCTCCCACTCCGTCTGCTCTGGTGATCACACCCTTGAAGTTGCAGCAAGTCCTTTATGGCGAGGTTATCTCAGCACTAACTTTGTCGTTGGATCATTTTGCATTTTCAGTTGTGAGTGGTATCTGCTGCAGTCATCTGAGTGTGGGTTTATTTGCGTACCCTCACCTGCAAGAATTCCCTTGGAATGCTGGGAAGCCCCCACAAAGGCCCCATTCAACGGTGGGGCAGGAGAGGAGGAGCCAGTGCAGGTTATGGGTAGAGGGAAAGAGGGAACTTTCACACACAAACAAAGACAGTGAGACATCACTCTGCATTAATCACTACCTGGTTAATGATAAAACATCAATAAAAGCCAAGTGACCATTTACGACTGTTTTCCCTCCCTAGTTTTTTTCTGCTATTAATTAAAAGTAAATAATGTTAACTAAAAAAACCCTTTTGAATTTTGAAAAAGAAATATTTTAGAAATATACCAAAGTAGAGCAACATACCCTTTTCAGAGTATCGGACACTACTGACCAGAGGGGGGCATCAGAGACAGCATAATGGACCTGTCAGTGCTGATGCTATTACCAACACCCACGGAGGATTTACTAGTGACATGTTGTGAATGTTGCGCTGTTGGTTTGTTCCATCTTTAAATGAAGAAGTGCCTGTGGATGTTATTTGTTACCTGAAGTTCTCTCACCTCTTCTTTACACTTAATTTGGATAATTTTTTGACACAACCTGAAATAAATATATTACTTCTAATTGTCACCTTCCTTGTGATTACTCAAAGCTGCGGTGGCAGAGGTAAAAAGACTGAAATGAGAGTTCAAAAGGAAAACCAGTTTTCAAAAATATGTCATTCTTTTATTATAATTTTACATTTTTTATATATCAAAACCTCTAAAAATAAACAGCAGATCTACAAGCTTAATTGTTGATACTAGCTGTATATATTTCCATATTCCTCTGCTCTACAAGTCAGCACCGCTGCATGTGTGGGAATGAAAATAACAGAGGAGCAGTGGCTACCGAGCTGTATCTGTGGGCAAAAGCAAACCAAAAAAACAACACACAGTCAAAAAAAACAGAAAAAAAAAGGAATAGAAAGAGTTCAGTCCAGAGTTTTTTTTTTTTCCTGGCATGGCAGGGAGAGTCTCAGTCTTTCTTTGGACTGTCCAACACTCTCCTTGTCAAGATCAACCCTAAACCACTCAGTAGTATAAACATCTCTGTGAAGATTAAGAGGACAAAAAGGGCGGGCTGTTGATCTGGATGGTCTTCCTTCAGACCCCAGGTATTATGTATGTAGGGGGTTAGACGGAGGGAGGGGGGGATACAGACAAGAGAGGCTAATCTGGATAGTCCTCCTCTCTCTGCCACCCTCTGTCCCTTTCCTTTGCCTTCCAGCTCTCCTCATACTGGCGTGTTTCGCTTCAGTTCACTGGGGGAAGGAGGGATTCGGTCCTCGAGCTTTGTAAAGCTGGTGGAATGGCTAGGCTTGGAGTAGGACTCCTCAGGTCCGGGGGCTCTTTGTCGTGGAGGCAAGGTGGAGCACCTGGCCTTGCCCCTGGAGCGAGGCTGTTGAGGTGGAGGGCCTTTCAGTGCAAACAGTTCACTGGGGGCTTTGGGCTGTTGGGCCGACAGGGACTGAATGGGATGTGAGGACGAGGGTGACACCGGAGTGTGAGGAGGGGAGAATGGGTTGGATGAGGCTGATAATGAGGGGCCGAGAGGAACCAGGGGGGTAAGTGTGGCCGCCTGCTGGAACCTGGTGAGGCTGGTGGAGTGGCTGGGCCGTGGCAGGCTGTAACAAGCCTCAGCCCCTTTGTGGCGGGAAGGCAAGGTGGAGCAGCGGGCCTTTACCCTCGAGCCTGGCTCTCTCGGAGGAGGAGCTATTAATGAGTAGAGCCTGGTGTCAGTCTCTGATGTTGTAATGTCTGCATGAGAGCTCTTCAGACTCTGAGATGAGCCTCTTTTAGATGATGGAAGTGATGGAGGCCCCTGGTCTTTTTGGTATTCCTGTTTGGATTCAGAGCGAGGAAGTTCTGTCGCTGAGGCTCTGCTAGATGAGGGTTCTTCTTCTGCATGACAAGAAACAGAAAATTACTCAAAAAACAAACGAGACAAAATTACTTTACAGAAAAGATGACAAATGATCGATCATGAAGTGAAAGGTCCAAAGCAAACATGATGTTTTCTCTGCTCACCTAACAGGCCCATCTCACTCATGAAAGAGTCCAGATCGACAGTAAAATTCTCATCTGCCTTCTTTTCTTTTTCTTCTTCTTCCTTCTGTCCTTCTTCACTCTGTCCTCCTTCCTCTCTCTGTTCTCCTTCCTCTCTCTGTTCTTCTCTCTGCACTCCTTCTTCTCTCTGTCCACCTTCCTCTTTTTCCTCTTCCTCTTTCTCATTAACCACCTTTTTATCTACATCATTCACCTCTCCATCTTTTTCCTCTTCTCCTTGTTCTACCTTTTCACCCTTGTCTTCCCCTTCGCCTTCTCGGTCGTACTGTTGATTTTCTTCACCTTCTTCAAATGACCTCCCAACCTCAGGATCACTGTCACTAGACCTTCTTGGCTCATCCAGATCAATCTTAACCCTTTCCTCTTCCTCCTCCACTTGCTGCTCCTCTTTTTCCTCTGGCGGTGCCTCCACCACAATGTCTATTTTGGAGAGGAAGCAGGGGTTGGAGTCTTTTGAGGAGTGAGATTTGATACGTGCTTCTTGGTCTTGATTAAGCAGAAACTCCATCAGCATCATGTTCTCTTTCTTCAGCTGTTCACGCAGAGATCGCGGTACATCTGGGATCATCCAGGCAACCAACATGCTGAGGAACATGGCAAGGTTCTGCAGGGAACAGAACAGGCAATTTTATTTTCTTTTGCACTATTGTAAGATACATATTTTGAGGTTTCATGGCTAAATTACAATCCCTCAATTCATGAGAAGTAACTCTATGCTGGGCTGATTTTGGGAGTGATATTGATCGTATTGCATTAATTTGTCACTGGCCAAACTTGACTTATTCCCTGACTGTTTAGAAATATGGACAACATGACAGCTCCCCAAGAGTAAAGCCAAAACAACAAGAAAATTATACTTGCAAACTTAATGTTAGCAGATGGAACAAATTTTAAAAAATCAGAGATGGTTTTTGTTATTTTCAGTTCTATCACACTGGTGTGTGATCAAGTGTCACAACTGACGGCTGAGCCTTGTTCATGTATATGGGTGGGACATGTACCGGTATATGGGGGCTACATCCCTGATCACCAGTGCACTCTAAATGACGTCACAAGTGGAAGATGGCAGCACCTGTATCAGGGATATTTTAGCTTCTTTTTGTATAGTGGAAGGAAAAGGAGACGCATCATCTTTCCTTAGGCAGTGGACTAATCCACCCCCACAACATGGATGTACTTTGTCTATTTCATTAAAAAAAAAGAATACTTGTTTCCCCTTAAGATTCACAATTGAAGTCTTAGGACTTAGCCAAAAAATGACCCCACTGAGCTCAAAAGAGTCAGGTGTGTGATTTTAAATAGAGGATACAAGTAAGCACTGCTATCAGATCGGGAATTAGAAACAATAAGTTCATAATCAGTATCAGGAGAGAAAAAATAAGATTAATCCCTACACATTAGTGTTTTTTCAGTAAAGATGGACAACAAGGAGAATCAGTGAACCAAGTTTTTGAAAAAGATAAGGGACATGTTAGTGCTTGAAGTAACCATGTTTCCATTAGGGGAAGAAAAAATCTATCTAAAGGGGGCCAAAGGTTCTTACTATTGACAGTTGTAAATTTTTATTTTCTTACCTGGAAGAATATCACGAAGGCTAGTTTTGCAGCCAGAACAGACCAGTACTGTTTAGAGAAGGTGTAGGCGTCTGGGTCCCATGGTGGATCTCTGTAATCCTTATACCTGCAAAACACAGACAGTGTGAGTATTAGCAAAGAGAAACCTCGAGCAACATGAATGACCTTGGTTTAGGAAGAAAGTCTCATGATTCTTAGAAAGACTTGCCTCAGTAAAATCCCTACTATAATTGCCACATTTTATAGTTTCTAAAAACCCCAGAAAGAGTTAAGCTGCCAAGCTCAAGGACTTAAGGGGAAATCAGGTAGGTCAAGGTCAGGGGAGTCATATCTAACCTGCACATGGTGACACCGCTGAAGAGGGTCGAGGTGGGTGCTGTGCCCGATGGAAAGTTGCTGACATTAAAGTAGGACAGAGAGTGCTCCGTGTAGCCATTCATGGTGCCGTTTACACTGTACATGTACTGGTAAACCATTCGAGGAACAAACTCAGATGTGAAGGAGATGACAAATGCCTGAAAAAACAAACAAGGCACAAAAATAACAATATTTTATTTTGATAAATCCTCATGTGCTAGTTACTGTTCTGTTTTTTTGTTTGTCTTAGTAGCTTTTTGCGATTGAACTCTAGCAGAGATGTAGTGATATGTTTTTGTGAGTTCAGTATGCTTCATATATTTTTTCTAATATTTCACCTTAATAAATAACAGGAGACAGCTCACTGCCTGTCTGACAACACTGTACCCAGAATCACTGAAGCAGGCTCTGACCAAAACCTTAAGGTACCCTATAAGACTTTTGACCCCTAGTAGTGCTGAAAAACAACATTTTTCAGAGTATTCTCTGTTTCATGACACAATAAGAACATATATATGCCACCAGCTTTCTGTTCAACTAACTTATATACTTGATGAGGTTAAAAATTAAATAAATGTCTTTTTTCCAGGTCTCACAATGACCACCTGTAACATAAAGCTTACAGGTATGTCAGTATTCATGACTTTAAGTAAACTGTTTTGCAAAACACATAAGTAATATATGCTCCTTCAAAGGTCAATTCAAAGGTTATAGGCACAAGAGACAGACACACTCACACACTTACATTGGTAATGACAGAGAACTTGCTGATTCCACAGAGAATGTTGTACCAAATCCCTGGAGACAGCATGAGCATGAAAAGAGACAAAGAGGGAAAGGGAAGTGTAAAGGAAAGGGACAGACAGACAGACATTGAGACAAAGGGACAAAATTGGAGGGCCAGAGTGAAGCAGAGAAAAAGAAAGTGATTCAAAGTTCCAGAATAGTTTTTTTCCACATTCACACAGAGACTGACAGAGTGGACATGCTCTCATGTGTCGTCTGTACCTATGTCTTTACACCTCACAGCATCGGGTCGACGGATCTCTGTGACAAATTTTGCAGCATCAAGGCGAATCTCAATGACGTTGTTAAGCAGAGCGAATGCTGGCGCCAGCGGGAAGGAGGCCACGAACAGAGACACAAACCCGTACTGGATTACTGGAAATGTTAAGAGACACATGCAAGCAGGCACACATGGTTAAAAATAACACTGTATGGTTGCAGCAGTAAGAGACTTGTAAAGAAGAAATGAGGAGACTTACTCATTTCCATGTACTCTGGGCTCACGCCTTCAAAGGGCTCAAGGGTAAAATCTTTGTGAAACTGTTGCTTTGGTCTCTTCTCTTCTTCATTCTCCTCATCGTTTTCTGCTCTCTTTTTTCCTTTTTCCTCCTGAATTGTTCTGTACATTTTTTTCAGCTTACTGTAAAAAATACAGAAGATGGATTCAGTGTAAACTCAAAATTTGGTTAGTAATGCACTTTTGTTGGAAATGTTTATTTTATATATGCATATTTATAAACAGGTGTACACGTACGGTATGAGAACCTCAAATACATTATTTTGGATGAGCTGCTTTCCAAGCATGATCATGCTCAGCTGGATGCACAACTCTATGAGGCAGCCTGGTGGAGCGCACTATGAGGGGAAAAATACACATTTACTCAGAAACCACATGCACAGTCATTGTACATATACATAAACAGTAACAATTGATGAACCTACTTCCTCCATGCGATAGTCTCGAAAGACGTAAACATAATCGCCAGGCCGCCCAGCAAACCTGTATGAAGAAAGCATCAAGTCATTTGATAATGAACCGAGACAAATGCTTTTCAAAAGTAAGTCAAGAAAAAAACACAAGACACAAACCTGCCCTTGAAGAAGGCCACATAGAAAATGGGTGCAAAGGCGTTCATGGATTTGAGAAAGAAAGACTTAAAGATGAGCCTTTCTTCAAACTCTTCCTTTGTCTTTGGAAGTTCTGTAGGAAAAGAAGCACAAAATTTGTAAGACATACTTGAAAATAATGGCACGTTGAAGTCACAAAAAGCAACTTTCATTCCAAAACTCCTAAATAAGTAATATGGCCTTTCATGCTGAAATAACCTGTGTTGTGCAGTGTTACAGGTTATTTCATCATGTTTTTTTGAAAGTATCTTCTTCTTTCAATTGAAACAAAGAGAACAAAAGATGTATTTTGCTGACACACTAATGTAGCACTGGGTTATGTGAGTTCCTTACTTCATATAATTGAATATTCAATGTAACATAATAACATTCAATAGAATACCCAGTTCAGTCAGCCACACAGCGATCGCTCCATAGACTTCTTCCAACACCAGAACGACCAGCATGTTCAGGATGATGCCTGTGGTGGTGACAGTCATCCTCACACTGGCCTTGGCCTCAGGATCAGGGTTTACGGACCACACGCTCAACATGCAGATTCGATAAACCGCCACTCCAAACACTGCTGAGAATGTTACGAAGACCTGAACACAAACAAACACAGCGACACATATTATAAGGCAGGATGACAGGACTCCGGTGTAGATGATTATCTGTTTTCTTTGATGAAATTCTTAATGATGGTGTGTTTTTTAATATTTGACATTTGTAAATATCTATTCAATAATCTTATCTACTGATTAATGTTCTCTTTTATCTTCATCACTGTTTTATCTTTTTGTATTTTTTAGTGTCACCAGGTATGACATTAAGACGTTAATGGATATAAAATGGTAAACAGTAAGGAAATAATGCAAATAAACAAATTAAGCAGATAAATTGTAAAGGATTGTGAAGACAGAAAAAAAACTAGAGATTTCTGTTAAATGCCTATTTTCTTCAAAAAAAAACACAATAATTATTCAACTCTGTGTAATGCGAAAGCATTATAAGATTAAAAGGGGATCAACAAGGACACCAAAACAAATGTGACAAAACAAACAGATGGTAAATGCAATACCAGTAGCAGTAAAGTGGACACATTGATGAGATAGCCTGACAGGTGATCCTCGATGTCCAGGGACTCTGGCTCTCGCTGTCAAATAAAACACGCGTATTACTTGGTGACAACAAAAACAAACACACAGTGGTTTATGCTGTAATGCATAGACAGCACAGACTGTGATGTGCAGTGATGCTCAGCACATGTTCTACACACATCAACAGCCCTCCCCAACACACGCACACACATATTATGTTTTCTGTCTGGCAGGTGCATGTTTGCCACCTGAAAGGACAGCAATCCCCTCCCCTTCCTCACCTCCCTCCTCCCTTTTCTCTCCATCAGTAATCTGAGCTAATCTCAGGCAGGTAAGCAGCTTTGGACTCAACCACCCACTGTGGGCGAAGGGGGTTTCTTCTTTGTGTACTGACACAAGCTCATACAGACAGACTTAGTCTGAAATAACTTCAGAGTAGATGAAAAACATAGATGGGCTGCATTTTTTGCTTGAATAAAGTTGTCTACCTTCACTGAATGTATTGTAACTGAAGTGGTGAGATTTGTGTAATAGTGGCTATGCAGCTAGTGAAAACCGTCTCAGTGTAACAGCCCTTGCCCACCAAGAAACTGTCCACATAATGTCCTATCACACAGAGCAGTGCATTGTTACCTGGGAGGTCAGCATCTGGTCTGTTTCTCCATCTACACCATCCCCAGCTTTGGTCAACTGTAATAAAGTAAAACAGTGAGCAAAATTTTACTTTGTGTTACAGGTCATAGCTGAAACACAGAAACACACACACAGAGACAAAATACCTTCT
>JAPZDZ010000023.1:12902087-12919329 GCA_029783805.1 Acanthurus tennentii | reverse complement strand
AAAATTCCCTCCCCAATGAAAGTGAGAGTGTAAACTGTAAGCAATGCTCCTAATGTGTTTGTACAGAGGCTGTTCTATTTAATTTGCTGTGCAATATGACTATCACTGTTTTATACTTTCTTTTGCAGAGCTTGTCTGTGCCACCCAATATAGCAGAGATGAGGCAAAGTTATCTAATAGAGGTCAAGCCAGAGAGCTGGAGTCCAAAAAGCAGCCAAAGGGTCATAAAGGGAAATCTCAGGACTCAGACAGGTACACATAATGATTGAACCATTCAAGCAGCAGCACAGTAGGTTGTTTGGCAAAGAGATGAATGGAAGTGGGGCGGTGTACAATATATGCTACTGTGCTGATGAGGAATTGGGAACAAGTGAGGAAGTAAATGAAGGAGGTCATGTGAAGGTGACTGGCAGCAACACAGGGGTCATTGCAGGCCAAGTGGGAATGTAAGGATCTATTAACCAACAATTCTGTAGTTTAAAAGCAAAAAAATAACATTTATGAAGGGCTAAAAAGCTATCAGTCACATAAAAGTCATCAATAATATTCATTAATTTATTATTCATATTATGTCGGTAGTTGTAAATATTGATTAGTTATTGAACAGATATTTGTCCTTCCTCACCTGCTTCAGTAGCCAAAAGATTTTTTTCAAGTGACGTATTATAAATCCATTGCAGTCTACAGTGTTACTCGCTTTTATAGTGTTAATGAATCAATGGAAAGTAGCCGCACTGCCAAAACTATTTTGAATTTTGCCTCAGATCAAAGAAAATTATGTTTAAAAAACATTGTTATTTGGCTCAGACAAAATATTTATTTTAAGTGCATTTGGATATGATTTATAGAGGTTTGTCACTTTGTTTTTGTGTGTGCCGTTTGGCTGGAAGAGACGTAACAAGCACGGACATGCTCGTGCACTGTGTTCATTCATGTACAGTACATTCTATCCGCGAACGCGCCGCTCTTATTCTGGGAGAATTACGTCATTGCAATGCCCAGGGTGCTGCAGGACACTTTCAACCATAAAGCCCACAGCAGGCTAACGTTTAGTGCAGTGCTGTGCCATTGTATGCGAGAGAAACACACTGAGCATTGACTAGTATGCCATGAGATTTGCTGGCAACCATTTAAAAAAGAAAGAATAAACTGCAACATTTAAAAAAAAAAAAACACTTGAAACAGAGCTAATAAATAAGAAATTCTCACTAAATGTGAATACATCTGTTCAAAGCTTCTGTAGGTATAATAGTGAGGGAACGGTTAAATGTCATTAAGACTGCCAGTATAGTTATCTTAAAATATAATAAGATATATTTCAGTAGAGCTATTTTGTGCATTCAGAGGGGAAACTTAATTTCATAGAATAAAGTGAGAAAAAAAAACCTACAGGAAGCTTTGCTTCAGCGGTCCGTTATTGTGTGAGGGGGCGGAACACTACAGGCGCGCACAGCACGACGCGCGCATCACTGCCGGCGCGTCGGCAAATAACCTCATTCTGCATACTGACTGTTATTTAGAAGGTCTTCTCTCCAATTCTACCCTCGGTTTTTTAAAAGGTGACACCAGCAGAAGTGTTATCCACACCGCCATGGCTGCGCTGTCGGGAGGAGAGATGTGCATCAAATACCTGATGTTTGCCTTCAACCTGGTATTCTGGGTGAGTTTGGAGCGAGGAAATGTATTGTTCTCGTTGAAAAAATATACATCCCGTCTGTGCCTCGTGTGTGTGTGAATGTGTGTGTGTGTGTGGACGGGTTTGTGTGCATGCGCGTTAGTGTGTGAGCAGGTTACACTATAGTGAATGAAATTTTATATGTCCCGGAGGCAGAATCGTAGCGAGCGCTGAGAGACAGCCTCCGATCCTTGATCACAGTATACTCTAAGGAGGCTCTGGTCACAACTAAACACAAACTGTCCCACTGTGTGTGGAGACCAAGCGGGCAGCAAGAATAATCCCCAGTGGCCAAGTGACCCAGTTCCACCACACAGACTACACTCTGGAGTTTGCGCGCACGGCATTTTAATAATTGCGAT
Source organism: Acanthurus tennentii (assembly GCA_029783805.1). Classification (NCBI taxonomy): domain Eukaryota; kingdom Metazoa; phylum Chordata; class Actinopteri; order Acanthuriformes; family Acanthuridae; genus Acanthurus; species Acanthurus tennentii. The sequence continues at coordinate 12,917,292 of JAPZDZ010000023.1, read as the reverse complement.
CGGGTTTGATGTGAGGGGGGCTGTTATAGTAATAATTAAGAGTTCTGCTACGTAACGTGATTTATAGAATTGCGCATGTCAGGTAGCCTACCTGCGTGTGTGTGTGTGTGTGTGTGTGTGTGTGTGTGTGTGTTTGTGTGTGCGTGTTTGTGTCTGTATGTGTGTGCGAGTGACTTCTGGATATCCCATAAAGGCTACATGTTCCCTGCAGGGTGTGTCTTTTTGTGTCCATTTGTTTGTGATCTGTGTGTGTGGTTTCAGATGAATGTTTTGCCCTTTTATGAATGTCTATAATTTGTGCAGTTATAAATAGAGTCAATTCATTACAGGGTAGACAGGGATTACCCACAGTACATGTGTGTGTGAGAGAGAGACAAAAATCAATCAATTCTGGTTATTCAAAGGATTCAAAGATTTACTCAAGTAATATATAGCATAAAATCAACATTGGCTGTAATAAACAAGCATTAAAAGAGACTATAAACTAAAACTCCTCAACAGTCTGCAGTGTGTCATTAAAAGCCAACACATAGAAAACAATACTCAAAACAATTTGAAGTGAAACCTGGAAATGACAGACTCTGGTCATGATCCTTTGCAGCCACACATAACTAATAACGACATAGTCTGCACACAGGAAACGTGCACATGTGCAGTTTCCTTTCAGTGCAACCACAGCAGTGTTCACAACCCTTGCTTTCAATAAAAAAATGAAGTTTTCATATTTGAGACAGGAGATTTGAGATTAAGTATATTTATACACAGTTCAGATGCCAGAGCAGTAAATATGCTGCCTGGCAGGTTTTTATGAAGGTTTTATGTCAACATGCCTCAACAAAGGCCTCTGTGCAGCTCCCTCTCAGATCATAAAATCTTGAATGCACACACAAACTGCACGCATGAGGTGGTTATAGACACGAACTGTGCGTGCATGAACATGGAGCAAAAGAGAGGAGGAACACGGGCTGAAACATATATCACTTACACAGTGTATGCTAGTTTTTCAAGCTCTCTTGCCACTCCTCAAAAGAATGATCAGGTGATAAGGCGTGGTATTAAGTACACATTCATTTTTCACCACCCTTTTCCAACTGACACCATCAGTGTGTGCTTTACTTCCTCCTGGGAAGAAGTGAGGTATTAGACACTGGTAGCGTTGCATTGTGCAGACGGAAGCACCATGGCTGTCGCCGGGGGAATCAAGTGTGTGAAATATCTCATGTTTATCTTCAATTTCTTCTTCTGGGTAGGTGTTTCCCACTATTTTTTTTGTCTTATCATAAGTGTGTATGGGGGTGTTTGTGAGTCTGTCTGTCAGTCTGTCTGTGTGCTTGTCTGTGTAGAGAAGTGGAGAAGCTTCCTCTTATCTGGCATTTTGTTCATACAGTGGAACTCAAAAAAAGATACTACAACAGAAAGTACACACAATGAAAAGCAGTTGATAGGACAGTAGAATATACACAAATACAGCCCTCCAACACACACACACTTTGAATTACACTTATTTTCAGTGAGGTCTTTAAGTTAAAAATTACTGACCTATCAAGGCTGAAGAGGCTTGTTGGTACATGCCTGCATGCACATTTCACAACATGGCTCCATGCCTGGGCATTTTATAGTGTCAAGTACAGACTTTTATACCGTTTTGTTCACATGCTTGGAAAAAAAGCAGGCTGAGATCAGACCAGTGCTGCAGAATATACGAATTTGTACTAATATGTATTCATAAAAGTATGTAGCTGTGTGTTCTTTGTGCTGACATGTAGATAAATTGGGAATGTATGAACATTAAAAAGGCAAACAAACCATTTTTATTCCTTATCTCTTTCTGATTTTGGTCATGTTTGCTAGGTACAAGCATGCACGCATACTGCACACTGTACACATTTAGATATTTACATGTTACAGCACATTGTGTTTTCCATTCATGTATGTTAAAGCTATCACAGATCTGGTGAGGAGGAGTTACAAACATCCCTAATGAGAGTGGAAAAGCTAATTTTAACTCTCAGCGTGTTTATTAGAAAAATCTGATGCCACATTGGCTATGAAATGTGGTGTTTGCAAAAAAAAAAAATATCAATGTTAGTTTACTGATATGTGGTAGGACAGTAGTTGTTGCTGAAGAAATACAGAAAAGGTCTTTTGTGATTTGGCCCCATCATTAAACAATCACTACTCCTGCGGAGAACCGATACTGGATTTGACAAAGATTTGGTTGTGATATGGGGACTGCTGAAATGTCTTTTTGGGAATGAAAATGGAACCAAAAATGGTAAGGATGAGACCTAGAGAAAGATTCCAGATGGGGCCTGTCAATGCAGATGTGCAGTGACAACTGGAGGCAGCTGTGAAAAGAGGAGTGCTAAATTCAGACAGCGACAATATGACTGTAATCCAGTTTGGTAAAGTCATAGTCAGATAGTTGAAGTTGATGTTGTATATTATGTGTTTAGCCCTCTATGGTCTAACACTTATATGGTTCAACACTTCTTCTTTATTGGTATCCCTTACTATGTCCTCACATGGTTTGAAACATCTCTGTGTTATCTTGTGTTGTGACTTTATATGGCCTTGGAGTTGAGGTTTTACGGCTTTGAGGCCTCATCCCGTTTTCATGATATAGACAGAGCTCTAACATGTAGTACTTGACAATTGAAGGGTTCCATCCATGTAGGGTTGCATGCCTGGTACTGTGGCGATGTCTCCACCAGACCTACAAAAGTGAAATGTTTGAGCTGTACGTCAGAGATTTGTATTGGCTTTGAATGCTCTCTCAGGTTGTCCAGAACGCCTGATTGATACTGTACTTCTTTGTGATAAACTTCAATATACGCAATCAAGTCAGTGTTAGCGGAGCTTCCTTCATCAACACCTTTACAACATCACTACAGAAGATACCACATTGACAAGTTAAAAACATACATAGATATGGAGATGGCATATTTATGAAAATTGTCTTTCTTGTGAACTTTTTGTTAAACCCAGTTTTTCCCTGTTGTATTATACAATTTTCCTTTTGCTGCACAGCCAGACTGAAAAGTCTACAGTGTGCTAAATACTTTTAGAGCTGTGATACCAAATTCTAATACTGTATTTTAAAATGCTTGATGCTTCAGCTTGCAGGCACTGCTGTCATGGCTATAGGCCTGTGGCTAAGATTTGACCCAAAGACCAAAGGCCTGTTTGAAGGATCAGACTCTCCATATGTGTTTTACACAGGTGAGATGCTTTCACTCCTGTAGAAGAAACTTTATCTATTATAATTTGAGGAAAGTTTTAGTAGAGTTTTGGGTAACGTGATCTTTGCAATCCACAAAGCACCTTTGTATGTTTATGTTTATGTGTATGCTTATGTGTGTGTAGGTGTGTATATCCTGATAGGAGCTGGAGCACTGATGATGGTGGTGGGTTTTCTGGGATGTTGTGGGGCCATTCAGGAGTCTCCTTGTATGCTGGGACTGGTTTGTACCCCCTTTTTTTCTCTGTCTAACTGTCCCTTGTTCTATTAACTTATTGTGTATTAATTGACATAAAGTCTTAAGTGTTTAACCAACTATTTTTCCCCTAACTGTTTAAGTGTCTTACATGTTTTTTTACTGATCCCATTCAGCAGCAATTAGACTTTTAACTACATTTTTTATTACTGACCTTCTTTAAGATACAAGAATGTCTGCCTCGATCATTGTTTACTGAACAGTATCAAGGCCACAGTCTCTAGATTTCTCCATAGCCGTTGCCCCCCTCCCTCCCTCTCTCCTGCCCTGTCTGGCCCTAATCTTCTTGTGCTAAATCTCTCGGGAGGAGGAGGAGTCCATGTAAATAAGGTTGAACTACACTGAAATGACCTTACTTGTTCACACATGCACGCAAAGGACATGCACACACGTGCATGGAGGCGCACAGTCACACAATCAGCTGAGTTTAATTTTGTCCTTCCTCTGTGCAGTTCTTCTCCTTCCTGCTTATCATATTTGCCATTGAGGTTGCAGCTGGATTCTGGGTATTTTCCAACCAAAGCAAGGTAACGTTCAAGCTCAAAGTATGTTACACTGATTGTTTTTATGTGCATAACACATTCAAACAAAGTAACAATCACTGTACAAAGTGGCAGATTAATATATCTAAGGCAAATCAATGAAAAAAAGCGTCAAGAAAAAACGCAGAAACTACAATTAAAATATTAGATGACAGATACAGCAACAAAAAAAGAAAAGTGAGTGAAATAATTTTATAAAAGAACAGGATTTAGGGAAAGGATCAAAAAGTCAAAGCAAAGAGATGTTATTTTTGTCAGCTTCAGAGATAAACTAAAGGCCACTGTCATTTCTTTGTTTTCCAACTTTTTGTTGTTGCAGGTCGTGAATGATATCACACAATTCTACGTGCAGACCTTCAACAACTACAAGGCAACAGGTGATGAGCGCCTCAAAGAGACACTGCGGATGATCCAAACCGGGGTGAGCCATGTCTGCTTTTTTTTTTTTTATTACCTCACAAGGCTTTTCAAAAATCTCCTCCAGTGTTATGCATAATGTTTGTGATGCCTAGAAATTACTTTTTTCACCTCATAGTAAAAGTCCAGCTATTAGGAAATGGGCTCTTTTACTTTCTTTGTGAGAGTTAAACAAGAAGAACAATATCAATGTTACGCTTGTGAATTAAGTATGAAGTAAGAGCTCAGAGGCTTTTAGCCTAGTTAGTTTAGAGATAGAAACCACAAATACCAGCACCTCTAAACTCACTGATTAATGTGCCTTAACCTATTTGTCTAAATTTTGCATTGACAGTAATTTAAAAACGATAATTTGTTCCTTAAGAGGCAAATAGGTGCAGTAACTGTTTCTTGATAAACGTTTATACTCACATCCAATATAACAACTTGACTAACAACAAGACTTCCAAAACCAAAAGTGTAGACAAAATGTTGAACAATACCTCTAAAAGACTGAAAGTTATTGATATGTGTTTTTCCTTCTGCAAATCATCTTGTTCCCTGAAAGTATGATACTGTATGTTACAGCTAAATTGTTGCGGACCAACTAGCAATGAAATGGATACTGCAAAAGACACCTGTCCCCGTGGAGAGCCACTCGAGGTGCTCATTACTAAGGTACGACAATTGTGAATGCGTGTGTAGATTGAATGCCAACACAGTCAGGTACTTCAGTCTTGAGATACAGAGAGAAAGAGGAATGATTCAAAACAAGAGACCATCCAAAAGATCCAACAGTGTCAGACATGCCTCAGCTCTGTGAGAGCCGGGCAATTACTGTAAGTCAACCACATAACGATGGGCTGATATGTGTCACAAGTTTATCGGTCTTCCCTTTGCAGACTAATTCCCTCAGCCTCCTTGCAGTGTTACTATGGCAACAATGGTTTACTGGAGCCTTCAAGCTCTCAGGCTGTCTGTTATGTGTGCCATACCACAAGCCATGTTCAGGCATAGGTTTAAAGGAAGCTAAAAGGAATCTCACTTGTGTGTTGCAGAGCTGTCCTGACGCAATTGATGAAGTGTTTGACTCCAAGCTACACATCATTGGAGGAGTGGGCATCACCATCGGCATTATCATGGTAAAGATGCAATTGGTTTAACCGTTAACGCATTTAATAATTACGTCTTCAGCCCCAGAGGTTGTACAAAGTGCCGATCTCTCTCTCTCTTACAGGTATTTGGAATGATCTTTAGCATGCTCCTGTTCTGTGCCATCAGGAGGTCTAGGGAGGTGGTGTGACACCCACCACTGCACCCTTAAGTCTTGATTAATGTTGCATGATGTCATTCCCAGAGTCACATGACTCTCCACTGCCAATAGATACACTGCTTGTTCGAGGGGGATAACCTAAACTAGGCTGGGTGCAGATATTTCTGATTATTTAACTATACATTAGTTATAACTGTGCTGCTGACACTTAGGCCCACCCTCTTGGACCATATAGATGCAATGTGGTTATTTGGCCCAATTATAGACTGGGTGTCATCTGTGCTTCAGTGGCAATGTAGTACAGAAATGTGTAATTTTGTGGTCATTTGATTGAAATTAGTGTTTGTGAACTGCTAATTATCTAAACAAAGGATCATACTATTGTAATCTGATCACATTTCTCACCTACTGGCAAGAAGAGTCATGGACCAGGGCCGTAAAAAAGGCAACCACCACCACTTCAGCACAGTACAGCAGTAGCCAATGAAATTCTACAATTCTTTTGTTTGTTTTTGTTTCTACACTGCTGAAGTCGAACCATGGTGACTAGTAGCCAACTGAATGCCGAGCTGTGAACTGTGGTGACTGTGGCTTGTTCCAGCCTGGTATTAGAGTAGCATTTTAGATCCTTCATTGTGACATTTATCTGTTCCTACCTTCCTTTCCCCATCTCCTAACCTTCCCTTTCTAAAAACGCCTTTGATTTTTTATCATATTTTGTAAATGTCCTCTTTTTTTATTTGTAAAAAAATGTATACACTTAGGTGGTTATTGAGCACACATAGTTTGATGATGTATTTTATAATGTTCTTTTCATTTTACAAAGACTGGGTTGATTTATACCATATGCACTATGTTCTACAGAGACAGAAATTAATGAGAGCCAAATAAACTAAACTAACAGAGTCTGTTATGAGGGTTTTTTTTTTACTGCAATCACTCACATACACAGAGCAGGAGTCAAATGAGATGTAACTTGTCATTAGGACTTCTCTCAACAGGCCACCAAAGTCCATTAACTACACAGCAAAATCTCCACAATTAGGTTGACAAGCTATTATAATGACTCAGCCTGGCATGTTGAAATTTAGTTGTGTGGGATATGGAGGGGTTAGAAGGGCTTGATAACAACATTCAGGTTCTCTTCCTTGTGCGCAGTGGAAAATGATATTTTGAATAACCTCCCCACCCTTAGGTTTTCCTCTCTTTGATATTGGCGATCATCAAGTGTGACTCATAAAGAGTTTGATCAAAACCACTAAGTCAAAAGCTACTGATTACAGTAAACAACAAACATTTACTGTGGTGACTCAAGTCAAATTCTAAGGAATCATTTTTTCCCCTAAGAGAGGTGAAAATAGTTAGTGTTCCTCTGATAACAGCACTGGGAAGTTCACTTTGATTTGGTTGTTGACAGCCGGGTGTTGCCCTCTCAGACACCCCACCCCCAATATGGAGATAACACTGATTATAAAAAGCAGTGTGTATATATTTGTGAAACCATGTCTCCATGCTACTCTGTGTGTATGCCTTTTATATAACAGAATGTGTGCTGGCCAAGGGAAGAGGTCAGGAAAACTGAGATAAGGGATTTAAATGCTAAAAAAATAGGAACTATGATGAGAACTCAAGAGGAAAGAGGCCAACATCAACACTTACTCTCTCACACTCCTTCACATTAACACACAGTAGATAAACTCTAAAATATTTGATAACAACTGCACATTCTGTACTATATCGTTTGATGTTTACTTTTGTACTCTTAGTGCCAAATCTAGTCTTAGTTCAGGACAGGATGGTACAGATCCACAGTAATATTTGATAACCTCACACATCACAGACACATATTACTGCCACTGAATGTAATTCACTCTCTCAGGAATAGTAAAAACTTGCATTGTACATTTAAGCTCCACAAATTTATTTTAACCAGATTAAGATGATTAAGATTAATAAAAATAATAAAAAATAATAATAATAATAAAAAAGAATAATAATAATAATAATAATAATAATAATAATATAATACATTACTTTAGCAACCTGCATTAAAGTACAAATTATTTCCCCCAGCCTTTGAATGAAGCCTGGAGACACAATACAATCTCAGTCGTCAGCCTCGTCCTCTGAGTCTTCCCATGAAATGCTTGCGAGTCTCTGTGTCTTTGTGTGTAAGGCAGTGTGTGTGTGCAGCACTGTATCCACCTGGAGAAGCCTTGAGACACAATGAAGCACTGCCAAAAGCAGCTGGTATTTACAGGAGACAGATTCAAGGCCAGGGTCCAACGTAAAAACTTTTGATGGAATGTTAGTCTCTCTGCAACAACTCATGCCTTGCTTACTCTCCTCTAGAGGACATTCATTTTTACCCCAACCCTGTGTGAGGGTTGTACTGTGTTCTTGTTTGCATACAAGGCTGACAGGGTGGGGATGGATTTGAATAAAATTTAGGAGACTAGTTTGAGTCTGCAGGAAATATCGTGGATTGTGGGAGTATATTTGTCGAGGCACGCTTAGAAGAGCATTTGCCAAAAGCAGGGAAACAGCAGGGATACCAGTATTTGTGTCATCAGAAGCTGAGCATCTGCGGCCATGTTGTAGGAGGGCATGGTTTAAGAGAAACTCAAATGTCCCCCCAGCAGGTATAACACAGCCTGATTGCAACAAATACTGCTGGAACGGAGGCACATTGCGGATCTGATCATCTTGATGTAACAATGTGCTTTTGTTTGACTGCAAGCTCCTCTTTGATGCTGTAGCTGCAGTTAAACATATGGGCTCCCAAGCTGAAAGTAGCATTCTGACGGCGTCTTGAAACGCACTTGCATACTGGTCAGTTTGCCCTTCCATTAAACCACAAATGACCAGACTGCAGGGTTTGAACATGGCCCTTTCCTCTGAGTCATGGAAAGCCACATGGACATACCTATGAAAGAGAAAAAAAGATGTCAGTTTTTGTATCTATGGATTCAACCAGGGAAGGAAATCAGTAATCGAAGCAATATGGGTTTCAGTGTATTCCACAATAAATGAGCTGGTCTTCATACCTATGGGCTCCCAGCAGTATTGGTCTACAAAAGGTCAGTGTAGCAACGTGGTCTGGTTCAATCATCCAGCAGTCTGAAACAGGTATGGCCCCACTTAGCTGGACGAAAAGAGACAGCTCGTCTTCACTGACACACTCCACAATGCACATGTCTGCCTGTGCAGCTAAAGTCAGGACAGCATCAGACTGTTTGACTGCAGACACGAGTACAGAGACGCCCAAACTCTGCAGGTTTGCAAAGACCCTCTCCAGTGACATTTCTGCCCAGGCATTAAACTGCATAATACTGATCTCCTTTCCTTGTTCTTTGCATCCAAGCTCCAGCACTTCTCCTGCACTCAGTAATGCTGGCTGCAGGTACCCACTGAACACTACAGCTTTAACTGGCTGCTGGTCAGTCTGAGGGCAGGGCGTAGCAAAGTCCCTGTGAATGACCTGCCCCTCAATCAAACGTGAACGACTAACAGGGAAGCCTGACACAGGTGTATGCAATGCAGAAAAGTTGTCATTTACAAAACGAAGTAATACAGGGGGCAGGTCATTTTTAAATTTCCAGTGCATGAGCAGTTTACAAGTGAGGTCGCTGATAAATTCAGAGTGGGTGTGACCCAAACGTGAATGAAAAAATGATGCCAGCAGCCTTTTTACACAGTAATTACTTTTGTGAACTGGCAATTGTGTTTCTGAAATGAAATCTCCCCATGAAAGACAGCATCCAAACGGGACCACTCCTGTAGCAATGAGACCATCCAGCTCTTCCAAAGCGAATACCAGCAGCTTGTCAGCCAAGTGCCTGGCAGTGGCGGCCTCTGCTGCTTCCCTAGAGTTATAGGTGTGAGACACACTAGACTTCTTGCAGGCCTTTTTATGAATCATCCGTAGTAATGACGCCAGCAGAATGATAAAGGTCTTGGATCCATCACCTGTTACAGTGCTGTGTTTTAAGATACACTCCACCACCGTCCTAAAAATGAAAAGACACAAGTACATTAAAAAAAGAAAATGTTCTTAACAGACTATCACAGAGACATTACAGAAGCTACTGCATTACCTGGCCAGCGGATGTTCCAGTCGCAATGCCGTGAGAATGCGTGTCCCATTCCGGCTTAACATCGCCTGTCCTGTGTCTCGGGTAAACAGCACTTGACCTCCTTCAAGGCCAAAACTGCGGAGGATGACTGACTCCAACACACCCACGGTCTGCAGAACTTGTTTCAGGTCAAGATGCTCCATGGGCACCATCCTCACACCCTTTAAGGCACACAGGCTGGGTGTTATAAGAGGATAGGAAAGGTTCCAACTATCAAACGCAATATATAAATGTCCATTTCCTAAACAAGCAACTTACCCAGTATTTTTAATCTAAATGACTCATTCTTTTGATTATTCATCACAGACACTGTCCAAGTAAAGTGGTTATTTTTGCTCATCATGGAAAGAAACAGAAGGGAATGAAATGGAGTCATTCAAATATTATTGGGCCAAAATTTTACAAGTGGGTATTAAAAACTACATCATTTAGAATTCAACTGAATTTACAAATGACTGACATTAGGCACATCTAGGGAGTTAATTTTGGATCCTTAACAGCAGCATATATCTCAAGAACCATGTTCTTAGTTTAAAACCTTTAGTGAGAGACTACTGCGGTAAGATCATGTGATTTTCAAATGCAAATTATCAGGATGTGTATGTGTTACCTATAATAAGTCACCTCTACAATAATATCTATTCACTCCATAATGAAATACATGGATCAGTGCAATGTGTTATCTTTCAAGTATTTTCTGAACTAAAAGTTTCAGATTCAACTCTATGTTCGTTCCAGATCTATACATTGACACAGATTTTATCTAAATGCTGTGGAGGTCTAGATTTAACAGACCCATTGTGTATGTGCGGTGTCTTCTGATATAGCCTTATATGGGTTTTGGCAATGTTTAGACAGTGGCCTTGGCCAAAAGATTAGATGTTTGATAATACTAGAGCCGTTTCCTGTTATGAGGAGTTGGATCCTTCAAATGCAAGGTTCATGTGTGGGACAGTGGTTGAAGGATTCCCCCTGTGTGGAGTTGCTTTCTTTGTGTAAGATTAAACCTTTGCAAAGAATCTTCTCTCAGACAAACCGGGATGCCTGATTGATGCCGGACATCTTTGTAAAAAACTTGTTTTTTATGCAATCAAGCATATTCCTTCATCACCTTTACAGCATTGCTACTTAAGAAACAACATATGTAATCGTATATAAAACACAGGCCCCGGGAAATGCACTGTAACAAAAATACCCAACCATGAATACATCTCTAATGTCACAGCATAAAATACTCTTTTACAGTAAGGCAGTGCATGTATCTGCAACCGTGAGTGTAATGCTCTCACACAATGTTAAACGCTTCCAAACAGTTGATATCCAGCGTTTGTCACCGAAGTTCAGTCCTGAGCTGTGTATCTCTCCATAATTCTTTTATTGGTCGTCGCGTCATTAGATTTACATTGTAGTGTGTTTAAGCTCTCATTCACAAATCCAATGTAACGTTAGTTTACTTATATTTACTTGGTAACGTTAACGTAAACAACGTTAGCGTACATTACGTAGCCTGGTAGAAAACGTTAACTGAACCGCAGCAGACAATCGAGAGCAGCCCCCGGGAGCCTATTTTACCGTCATGCTAAGTTTGGTGAAGATCGTAGCGGCCAGACAACACAAAATAATTTCCTACCTGATAACATAAAGATTTAAACCGAGAGAACCATGGATGTATTAGTCAGTAGACATGCTTCATCGGTATCCTGGAGACGAACCTTCTTCTGTCATGTATTTAATCGATGTTATTTAGATCATAGAAGACTATTGCCACCTAGCGTGCGGAGTCGTAAACTGTTTCTATCTATGTATCTGTTAACATGAACATTTGTTTTTTTTCCCTATCCCGTGGACATCATATATGTCCTACCACAATCTCCCTGCTTTTTACAAGGACAATGATAGTGGTATGAGCTGTAAAAAATACATATTAACAACTTGCAACACAATTTACCTCTTTTTTTTCTTTTTACAAAATCTCATAAAAATACTATTGTAAATGTGCTTATTATACTATGCTTTACTCAGAACATTCCATTTGCAGTTATATAATAATAATCATTACAAATTTTTATATAATATTTGTAAGCATTTTTTAAATTGTGTGACTGTGTGTGTGATGACTACTTTGTTTGACTAACCTGTCTTGACTGGAAACTTTATACTCTTTTTATACTGTTCTGAGACCCCACTTGTGGAAAAGATCCTTATCTCAATTAGACTTCCTCAATAATAAAAAGGCTTTATTTTTGACATACTTGAATGTGCTAAGGCCAAAAAAGACTTCCTTCCTGCCAGTTTAAGATTCCAACATTGGCTTGAATAATCCGGCCTCCAGACTGTGTCACAAAAATAACAAAACAGCACAGCAGCAAATTATCTAAAATGTTTGTCATAAGCTAAAAAATACATAGAATGTATATTACTTTATGTCACACAAAGACAATATGCTGAGCCCGTCCTTCTGTCTGAACACTTCTTCTGTACAGTATCACTGTACGTCTGTGGTACCTCAAGGTGAATGGGGCGGGGCCGCAACTTGATCTCTGTGTTGCTGCAGAAACCACATCCTAAGCTTCTAAATCAGGCAACATCATCTATACATAGACAGCATGAGACAGTTCTGCAGCTACTGCCAGATGTACAGATGCACACACACACCAATGGAGCTGTCCACACTGAATGTAAATGTCCTCTGTTGCTGAACTCTCACTATGCTAACGAGCCTTTAAAAAGTCATGTCACTACACTAATGAATATGCATCAGAGGCCCGGTGAGGGTGACCTGTAGGGATGGGACAGAGGTCAGAAGAGGTGGAGCGTTCAGAGTGAACATCACTTTTCCCACGGGACCTGAATGGACAGAACACATTCACCCAAACACATAGCACAGACACACAGAGGGAAGCGAACGCAAGATGACCAGGCTGTGATGCCACCTATCCCAACCCTGAAAGCATCCTGTCCAACCCTGCCCTTCTCTCTCTCTCTCTCTCCCTCCCTCTCTTTGATACAGCTTTCACACACCTGCACTTTTGTTCTCAGTGTCTTAGAACTATTGAGACAAAAACTCTCTCACCTCACTGTTTTCCTCCACCCTCTATGGTCCTGTCATCCTTTCTCCTCCTCCTGAACCCCTCTGTTGGAAATAGGAGTACCTGTGAGTCTGAACATTGCTGCTGGGACAACTGAATACAGGTATTGTCTCTCGATTCTTAAGTTTTTTAATCAATCTAAAGCACTGATTTATATCTCTTTAAACTCTGATGAGTGAATGGTTATTGAGTGCAAATCCATTGATGCATGAGAGATAAAGAAGTCTGTGCAAGTCATTCTGTTGTTTACTGGATACGGATTGAAGTTGTATAACACAATCATGCGGGATACTTTATTGGCCTGTAGCTCCAGTTTCAGATTTTTTTTTTTGCTGCTGCTGAAATATTTGATTCCTTTGAAGGTTGAGATAAAGAGCATTCATCTAGCAGAGACTTTGTGTTTCAGACACTGTAATGAATTTGTCACCTTGGTAGATCAGGTCGGAAAAATATTTATGCTGCATGAACAACTGAAATTAAGGGACTATATGGTTCAAATACTGAGTCATTTATTCTCACCTGAACAGCAAAAATTAGAGAGAGAGGAAAATGTATACATTTAATCCTTGCATATCGCACATCAACCCAGATAATGTAAATTAATCTGGACTACAACATATTATGATAAATATCATATTATTGCACAGAAATATAAAAGCTGACATGCTGCTCTGATGGTCATCAGTAGTTTTAAATTCTCCCCTTGCAGCTGTTAATCTAACAGCCTGTTTGCCTTTTCAGTAAAAACTGGTGAATAATCCTTAAAAAAAGCTGACTTAACCTTAGATCAGTGCAAAGTTGGGTGTGAGAGCACATCTGCTGAGTCAGCTGGAAACACTAAATACCTGTGATGTCTGCAGAACAGAAGACAACATATTAAAACATTTTTGCACTAAGGAGTCAAGTCTTGACAGCGAGAACCTTTTGTCTCATATATGTTTTTAACCTGCATGGAGCATGACCTTCATACGGGAGTCTCACCTCTGGCAGGTGAATGTGGAACAGCGGTGGTCCACGCGTGACTCCACTTCCCCCCTCCTTCCTCTGGTCCATCCCTCTCCCCCTCATGTCAGCAGGTTTGGCAGAGACAACAGCTTGCATATCCTGTGTTCAAGTGTTAGTGCCACGGCAGCAGAAAAAGGAGAAGTCATTTGAACCTGATGGTCATACAGTGTCTATAAGCAGATTATTGCCTCAAAATCATCTGATCAATGGCCTTTATGGACACTCAGCTCTTGTGTGTGTGTCTGTTTATGTGGTTTCTTTAAATTATTGTTAAAGTTTGATTTTGGTATATTTGGAGGGCATTACATTACATTACAGATGTGCCAATTTCTGTTTGTTGCAGGGCATTGTTCCATATGTTGCACAGGTTTTTATTTTCTTTAGGCTGAATGATGTTTTGCTGTTTTTGTGTTTCTCTGCCAGTTTTGGGTCTGCTGCCATTCCTAAAACAATGACTGGGAACCGTAGAGCTGCCCCGTCTGCACTGGGCAACCCAGCTACCCCAACCCCCCTGCCAAATGCAACAACCACCCATGGCCAAAAACAATCTGGAGGTCATAATCCCAAAAAATTCATGAGTGAGCTGCACAGCTTCCACAGTGAGTCGGACACCCACAACTCACTCTTTATCTCCGTGGAGCTTTATGCGAATCTGGTGTAACACAAATGTTTACGACAATACCAACGTACTGTGATGCTGCAGCTATCAAAAACTATATCTTAAGAAATAACTGAGTCACATATTCAGGCACCAGAGCAGGTATAACCCTGGAGGTAATAAAGCAAGTAAGGCATCAATGTATTGAACTGTTTAAAGGATATAAATTAGATACATTTTTGAAAATCCAGTGAAATGTCAAGAGATTTTTAGTTAAATATCTTTAGCTTATTTGAATAAAAGATGCCAAGTTTAAATGATTCTATGCTGGAAATACTGAGCTAAAGGGGCTCAGCTGAACACACTGTGCACACACCCCACAAATTATTATAAAAGGCCAAACAAGTACTTAGGGGATGGATTTACTAATTTAGGTAGGTTATGTTATATGGCAAACTGCTTATTATACCATGTGCATGAAACTGGAGAATGAAAACTGCAAGTCATAAAAAAATGGCATTGTGTATTTATGTCACCTGATATTAGAGTCTTACTGTGTATCGCTTCAGTGACACATGAAAACAAGCAGAATAAATAGGAGATGAACAAATGATAACATCTTACAAAGTATGTAATCCAGTATAATGCAAAACATGGCCTAAAATTTAA
>JAPZDZ010000023.1:12805697-12825418 GCA_029783805.1 Acanthurus tennentii | reverse complement strand
GCCAGGATGAAGATGGTGTCTGGGTTGTGAAACTGTTGCACCACGTCAGGGTTACACATACAGTACCTCTGGCTGTGTGGGGAAAATAAGCACATGTCTGGTTATGTGTTTCTCTGTCACATCTCACCAACAAAATTGTTCTGTATTTTTGGCCATTATAGCACTATTATAGAATAAAAAAGATATGCTGTAGGTACCCAGCGTATAACGGCACTGAATACAAAAACAGCAAAACAGCATATGAACTAGCTAAACTGCTGTCTCTCATGTGGCAACGGGATGACAAGGAAATAAAATACAGGACAAATAAAATAAAGGATAGGTTACAACAAGTTATGTGTGTAATAATAAACCAGCATTTCTGTTACCTCTAAATGCTATATTTATGGATTTAATGCATCCTGGACAAATCAAGTTATTTGGCTTCATCGACACTCTGTAGCATATTTAAAAGCATTCAGTACACTTTTAATGTCAGATTACTATAAAAAGAGGTCAATTACTAACTACAATTTACACGGAAGTTTTTGTAATTAGTATGGTAATCCACTGGATTACAAAATCGGAATACTTTTGAATTACTTTAAAATCTAATATTGCGCTCTATTGCAGAAGTTTCACTGGACATAAAAAGAAAATGCTGCTGTTTGAACTTCCAAGTTCCAGCATCACTCTTAATTCACTTGTTAGGTCTGCCACACAGTGAAGCACAGTCACACACTCTCTCCATCAGGTAAAAGAGCAAGGGTTATTATAAGAAAAAAATTACAATAATTTTGAAAATTGCTATACTTTGAAGAGGTAACCAAAACAAAATCATTGTTATTTGCTGTTCATGTTCTTATTTGTTGCTTTTTTGTTTTTATTTGAGCTCTTGCTGCATGAAATATTGAACAAGTAATCCTCGTCAATGCAACATTATTTTAAAGACACATTTCAAATGTAATTTGGACTGAGTATATTTGCTTATTTTTGTAGCCAAATTATGTAATCCCAATTACATGTAATCCTTTACTTATCAACCCTGTCACCCTGCAGTCAGTAAGATCATTGGTACATACAGACAACGGCTGAGCTGTTGTCAGATCAGCCTTAGTTGTTATATACAATATAAACTAGTAAAATCTAATACAAGACTCCTTAAAATAAATCCTTAACCTTCATGAAGGTTTGAATAATCGTTAAGAGATGCACATAAGTGTTTTACAGTGTAAATGTTTTAGAGATGAACAAATAAACTCTGTGGGTATTTGAAGGATGGAGTTTGTGCTGATGTTTATTCGCAGTGCTATATTATATTTAGTCTACTCCATTTATAATCAATAAGGGAATACTGAGTATTTGAAACACCTCTTAACACCCATCTATCTGCAGGCTCACACTGCCAGTGTACCAAATCTTGATAATGTTCTCACTGACTTTCCTTATTTTGCCAAATTGCTCCCTCAAATCGCCAGATTTCCTCTCAGCTCGAACTGTGTTATGTTTTAAAATATCAACAGTAAGCTGGGAGGAAATCTTGGCATTTGTAGAAAGCAGTTGGGCATCGTTACAACTAAGGGATGAGTACAAATTGTTACATTTTAATGGCAATATAGCGATTGCCCTTTAAAAATGTAGCCTGTTTCTGCTGTAGAATGGAGGTGTTCAAACTGAGTCTTAGGTTGATACGTCACCATACAAACTGCACAAGTTTATGATTTTATTATTGTATTCAAAGACTGACTGTAACTTACTCAGACGTGAGGAGAAATCATTCTACCATAAATGATACTGACAGGATGCAGGAGACATTTGACAGTCCAAAATGGTTCTGCCCAAGGTAAGGTAACACTGTCCGGTCTGCTTTGGAACCAGGGATGCTGCATTTGGACTTGCTTTGCTCCTTCACTGCCCACAGGCTTCACAAACTCTCACTTCTACCCCTCCTTCCCCCACATCTCCCTTTCTTACTGTCACTTACGCTTACACAGTGGGACATTTCAGTGGTGGGAGGCTTTTATCTCTGCAGCCAGGCAGGATGCATACATGGAGAGGGCTGCTCTGCTCCAGAGGACTATGTACTTGTCAGAGTGTATGCAAGCGAGAGGCCACATCTGAGACCTGAACAACCAGAAAGTCTTGTCCCAGACCCCCACACAAGATCTAAGGCCAGAGAACTCACAGGGTAACAATCAACAAGAGCCCAGTTCAGTGGCGATGCCTTTGTTTAAGAAAGGATAGATCCTGCTGCTGCAAATGTGATACACTCATACATTGACATAGACACACCAAGGCACAAATGAGCCCCCTGGTTTGCCGGCTTGATGCAACTCTGTGGAATATTCATCAAAGACTGAATGCAAGGCAAGAGCTTCTGTGTGCGTGTGAGCGTGTATGTATGCAACATATGCATAGACGTGCAAGAGCATATATCATGTTTATGAACTGACTGAGTAACAGTTCAGGGACTAAATAAAGCACTGTGTGCGTGTGTGTTTGTGCTTCATTCACACATTCTCTAAGTGCGGATCCCCATCTTATATAACCAGTTTATTTAAACACAAGCTCCCCATCTCTTATCTTCATATCTGCATATGAAAGTTGCATGCCAGCTGGCACAAATACCACTTCGTATAAAAAGGAACTACTCACGACAAGAGTACAACACGCTTCAAACAGATGACATAACAAGTGTTACGTAACAGACATGGCATCAGATGTCTGGCTGTCCCCATAAAGCCCGCTCATTTCTGACCTATACTACGGTTTCAACTACAGACAGTGTGGTCTCAGATCGCTGATGAATTTGTAATCTGCACCCAAGGGCTCAGCACGTATGATTGAGTGTGATGTGATTAACTGATGACAGCGGTGGGTGTTCTGATTGGCCCTCAAATCAGAAGCAGAGAGGGGAAGTGTCATGACTGCTCCTTTTCCTCTCTTCCCTCACCACTAATTGCTTAGAGTAAGAAGTCATTTTCTTTAATAGAAAGGACTGCTGATAGGCTATATTTTTCAATTCTGCTAATAGAATCCATTAAAAAGACCAAAACCAACAGTGAATTGATCCTGCGAACAGGTATTGCTTATGTTTTTCAACAGGACGCCACAGCTATTAAAATATATAAATGAGCCACACTTCACAAGGTGACATGTTTCTTTATTATGGCGAGCATGAAAATTGCGTCTTTTATGAATCAGTCCCACCTGTGCTATTCTGCTGCTGTACGTTCTCACTGCAGCACCCAATGTGGAGTAATCCGGAGCTTAAAATAGTCCCCAACATACATGCTAATTATTCCTGTCATATCAATGCTTGCTTATAACTAAATGCCCAGTTGTTTAAGCAAATTTATGAAAATGAAATATATATTAAAGACTTCTTTTTCTCAGCTATGCCAGCATGATATACGACTGAATACCTACAAAACTAATGACAGCCCTAATATTGTTTGTGTTTTGTGCTAATCAGCACAAGGGGTGATTGATCAGTTAGTGGCCTAGGGTAGAAGATGATGATTAATACAACTCTTGTTGCATGCACTACCAGTCCAACCCTATTATGTTGAAAGCTTGATGTTCACAAGTGTTCTGGTATTTCTGTGTCATTGAAATTTGAAAGTAAGCACAGACTGAAAAAAAAAGGGGAAAAAAAACAGCTTTAATTAAGTCATCTCTCTGCCATGTTTGAATTCAGAAGCCAACCTCCTCACCAGAAGAGGAAGGGGCACCATTGCATAGTGTTGCCTACATTTCCTCATGGACCTCCTTGGATAAATCCTTAAGATTAAGGTCACAGATGACTTTATGAAGGATGTTACTGTTTAACTTCTTAGTGCTGACTTGCAATTTTTTTTTAATAAGGCCCACTCAAAAGAGAAATACCACAAAAGTTATTAACCTATAACCGCTCAAACAGGTGAACTGCACAGGCACTTAACAAGAGCTGTATAATTCATCTCCTTCAACCTTAGGCCATGTACTTACAAATCACTTCCTGGAAATGTTAGCAAGCTCACAAGCAAAACAAAAATAGTGAACATTGTGAACATTATACTTGCTAAAAATCCCCATGTTAGCATGTCATTGTGAGAATGTTAGCATGGTGATATTAGCATTTAGCTTAAAGCACCACTGTGCACCACCTATGAAGGCCACAGTGTGCAGCCTCATGGAGCCGCTAATAAGGCTGTAGACTCTCAGTATTGTTAAAGGTTTAAATTTTTAGTAGAGTCTATGAGCTGAGTGCCACAGACGCTTTAAAGAAAGCTGAAACATATTTAGAAACAGGCTAAAATATAACGGATTTTTACTGTTTTTTGTTTTTTTTTTTACAGAGAAATAAGAAGCCAAAAAGCTAAGTTATCAGCTTGAATACAATAAAAAGACAACATCCAAGTCAGCAGCTCAGACAAACAAGAATCTCACATCGTAGATAAACAAAAGAGTTTGATAGCGAAACTGTATGCAGCACATTAATGTGGTGATTACACTAATATTATTGTAACATTGAATCATAGGCTACCAGCAGTTGTGTAATTTAGGAGGACATCTTGGTTAATGACTTGAAAGGGGCATTGGCTAAACTCATGTGCTGGTGGTGACATTGTTGGTATCCTGAGGGAAAGAGCAGCACATCAGCTGAAGATGATAAAATGTACACAGTAATGCAACCAATTACTCCAAAATAGAAAACAACGATGGCCATTTTTATTGCATTTTTAGTCTCAGCAGCAATCTTTGGATATTACCAGAACATTTCAAGGTCAGTGGCTGCCAGCAGATAGCACGGGTTGCTTTTTGCTGTCTGTTTTGGTCTCAGAGAATTTTTGGTCAGAAGGTAAAAAAACATAATGAAAAAGATTGTTTCTGTCAAGCAATTTGTTGGATGCAATGTAAGACAGTCCACTAAAAGGCACATAAGTAGTGTTAAAGCTATATTGGGGCTCTCAAGGCCCTCTTTGTATTTAGAAGAGTTCTCTTCACTAGTTATGTTCATGAATTTAAGTGGCCAGAGGGCAAGAGTCAGCACCGACAAAATAAGCAGTAAACAGAGCCTTAAACACTATGAGAGTCAAACATGCACTTTAACATAATTGATATGTAACTTTGGATGGAAATGGACATGCAACTGTCGAGCACACACCAGCAACCGACAAAGCCGAAAGGTTTCTATGCGTCATTCAGGGGAGAAAGCTGTGAAATAGAGCACCTATTCTTGTCTTGATGGAGCGCACGCTGATTGTCTGCAGCGCGTTTCTCCATCATGATTGGCTCACAATCAAACACTGCTGAGCTAAGTCATAGGTCACAGACAATCAGTGTAATTTGTTAATAATAAAAGGCTTTGGTCTCATCACAGCCTGCCACAGTGACAAAGCTGAATCAGTTAAACACTTTGTCTATAAAGTCAGCCTTTTAATATGCAATTCTTAATACGTCTGCGACCCCAAGGCTGCTATAAGTTGGTGAGATCAGAAAATTATTGTTTTGAATTCATTTATTTCTTTTACTTTTATGTTATTATAATATGAACTTGTTTAGGTGCCATTGTTCTTTTCTTGTCTTGCATGGGTGGCCATAGGCAAAGATTTCTATTCATTTTAAAAAGCTCAGAGTGCCCTTACAAGCCCTGTTCAGTCATGTGATGGACTGTTGTTGTGTTGAATTGTACTAGAAACTGGAGCCAGGGACTGTTAGTCAGTGTGGCCTGGTTGTGAGTAAGCTGACAGTCTCACCTAAAGGCTTCGATGAGTCTCTCCACTTTCTGCGCCTCTCCCTGAACACGAACGTGAGCTTGGAACTTTCTCAGGGCTTCGTCGAGCTCCATGCCTGAGAAATCCATCTCATCCACGACGCAGCTATGAAGGGACAGGCAGAGAGACAAAAAGGAAGCAAAAGAGAAGAGAGAGTGAGACAAGGTTTTGTTGTAGTGTGTCACAATAATGAGAAGGTGAGTGAGCGAGCGGACGCAAGTGTGTGTACATGTGTGTGTGTGTGTGTGTGTGCTTGTGCACTAAACTATGAGTACCCAAGTGCTGATGGCAAATCTTCCTCTTACAGTCATACTTCTATTACAGAACTAGTGACCTGGAACCTGACGCACATAGAGACAACATGTTTGCGCACATGCACGCACACACTCACACACACACACACACTCTTTGTGCAAACATCAATGGGGAGGACAGAGTCTGACGCCACTGGGAGATAAGAGGAGCGAAAAGGGAGGGATGAGAGGACAAAATAATGATATCTTGAGAGTGAGGGGGCAGAAGTGAGGTACATGAAAGGCTGAAGGACAGGCTATAGAAATGAAAGGAGCACATGCATAAAACTGTGTGTGTGTGTGTGTTCACGTGTATGTGCATGTTTTGTGTCCATGCATGTGTATTTTTATGTGTCTGAATGAAAGGAAGTGAGAGTGTGTGCTTGTGTGTGTTCAGTGCAGTGACCTATTTCTACAGACTCTGCAACAACCTCAGCAAAAAGCCTCTGTATCCAGGATCTCTGTCTACACTGGTTGGATGCAAAAAGAGTGAGCGTTAAAGCATTAAGGGAATGCGTGTTTTCATGGATGTGCCGCTTTTATGCATGCACATGCTGCGTGTCAAGTCACTTTGTGCGTATTGTGTGTGTGTTTGTGTGTGTCATCCAGTGAATATGTCAGGATAGGTTCCAAAAGCTTGTTCTGTTTTAGATATTTAAAAGTATCTGAATTCATTAAAGTCAGAGTCCAACGAATCTTATTGAATCTTTTATCTCTCCTCTATTTTTAGTAGCAAAAAGCAACATAGATACAGAGCAAACTTTGACACAATTAAAAGCTTCAGACTCTTTTTGAATTGAGATAGGATCGTTTGCAAGGTCGTGAAGGAACTCCGATCATTACCTTTTAAAGTCAGCATAGTGAAGAAGTCCTAGAGCTGCTCAGAATAACAAAGATGCTCAAGCATCCGCAGTTTGGTTGCAATTAAGGAAACTCAGTCTTCTGATAAGGACCATGTGATATGGTGCAAAACTCCAGAACAGCTACTGAATGAGCCTTTAGGTATGATTATGTCAAATCCAAGGAATCATTAAATTTAGTAGAAAATAATCCAATTGGGTCTGCAGTTATAAATGTTCTTAAGAAACAAATATGACAAGAAATAAACTGACTTTAGTCTGAATGCTCTGCGTTTGCTGTAAGATCAAGAGAATGTAATACAGCAGGAGATATTTTGATAACCCAATTTTTTCTAAATATTGATCATGTTATGTCAGTTAACTTGTCATTAGAACCTCCACCACGCCTCTGAATTTGTCTTTCATAATGTTTTCTTTGTAAACTCTGAGAAAATGACTCTGATGATGTAATCATAGTGAGCATAGCTGGCTCAGCTTGGAAAATAAAATTTCAAATAGAAATCTAGTGTTTCGAAGTAAAACTGAGAAGTCTGAAAGACATAGGCCAGTTAGAGAGACTCTAACAAGGAGGCACTGTTGACTACAAAGTGTGGGAATAGAAGAATTTTGGGGATCTTGACTCATACTTTACCATAAAGTCGATCCACTTTATGAAACTGCGATATTAAATTGCTAGTTACCAGCTATTGGTTTACAGCCGTTCTATGAGGCACAAATAAATCATTTAGTAACAAAAGTAATTTATATTTACATATATAAACAATTTTAGACTTACTCGAGGACATCTCTGTTAAATTGCAGCTTGCTGTTCCCCAAGAACTCGCCAATCATCTGTCTGCTCAGGCCCTTCCTCTGCAGCAGGAAGTGAGCCACTCCGATGGCCGTGTCTGGGACGAAGCCGCGCGTGATCAGGAAGTGGATGCCTCTCTCTGGGTTCCTGCCAACAGAAATCCAACAGCACAAAAGCAGACAGTGTTAAGAGTTAAACAGCGCGTGTGTGATGTTTTTGTGCATTCAAGCGTATAGGTGTGTGGGCCTGAGTGAGAAAGAAAATGCGTAACGCTGTGTTCGAGAGAGAGGGCGCTTAATGCGTATGAGAATGAGGAAAAATGAGTGTATGTGTGTATGAGAGGAAGCACAAAGGGAAAGAAAGAGAGGAAATGTGCACTCATGCGTAAAAGCAGTTAGCTCTGGACTTCTGGATCAGACCCGCTGCCACTGATGCATATGAGTTAATTTATTTTAATTTGTATTAACTAATGATAAGTGCAGGCCAGCTGTGGACTCCATTTATAGCAATTGTGAGCTCCACTTGACGGCCTCTCCTCTTTAACTGCATTGTTCCTCTTTTTCTTTCTCGCTCACTCTAACTCTATTCATCCCCCACCCCCCTCTCTCTGTCTTTTTTCATTGACATCACAGCATCACAAGATGGCAGTGAGCAGGCAGCTCCTCCCAACTATTACAAACACTAATGAGCAGCTGCTTAGAGCTGTTTCGCTGGGCTATTGGAGATTTGTTGGATACAAACAGCAAAAAGTGTACTTTGTACGCAGAACCGCAGGGCGGAGAAACGTTTTGCAATTCTCTGCGTGTTTCGGTGTGGATGTGTATTGTCGGCACACTCACACATTGAAGAGGTTGAGTCCTATACGGTACAGGCGTTTGCGGTGTGTGTCTGTGGACAGTGTCGGCGAGCGGCAGGAGGCTGGATCCTGGCAGCGGTCCCTGGGCAGAGAGACCACCAGGGCCTGCAGGGCCTCAGGGCTCGGCCCACCGGGGATCTGCTGAGGATGAGTGTAGTGGTACTGCTGGTACTGGGTGTAAATCTGAGCAGGCTGCTGGCTGGACTGGACAGAGGTGGAGACAGAGGTGGAAGTAGAGGTAGAAGTGGAGGTGGAACCAAGCCTGTCGGAGCTGCTCTCCCCCTCCGTCCCTCCTCCGCTTGGAGCTGGCACCGCTGATCCCCTCCTGGATCCAAGATCAACCATTTCCAGCTCCTCACTGGGCGGAGGAGCAGGAAACTCTGGCTCCTCTGCTGACAGGCTGTCTCCTCCTCCCCCAGCCCTCCCGCTCACAGAACTCTTCCTGCTACCAGGCTCTCCTCCGCCTGCATTGCCCAGAGAGGTGGTGGTTGTGGTGGTGGCAGAGGAAATGGTGTAAGAGCTATTGCTGTCGATGTGAACGGTGACATCCCTGAAGGCCATGAGCAGCGAGCTAGCACTGCGGGGCAGACAAGCGCTCTCAGCAGCTGCACGAAGGGCCCCGGGGTCCATCAGTAGCCCCTTCCCTTCTCCACCCTCTGACAAGCTCCAACCACGAAGGGCCTCATCAATCGACTGAGCCAAGGAATGAAGCTGCAAATACAATGTTGGAAAAATACAATTTTCGTTTAGGTTGAGAGTCATAATTCTTGTGAGAACGTCTCTGATACTAGAGGATCCTAATTGGAGGCTATTTGTAAGACCAGGGGAACCAGATAAACGAGGATGGTGGTTGGCTACTAAGCAGAACAGGGCAATTTAAATAAAACTGTCAAGCCTGGGGAGTCAGCCAGTGTAGTTTAGTCTAAGTAGATAAATTGTAGATTCAAGGATGGAGTACAGGCTTCTGAGTGTCTGCTCTTTGCTTGAGTGGGGGTGAGGAAGAGGATTGATTTAAAATTTGACCTGATGATGGTGTTAGAAGACAGATCGGGAGATCTCTAAAGTCATGAGGATTCATCTTCTGTGAGAATTCTGTATTTCTGCACAAAATGTTGTGCCAATCATTTCATTGTGAAGTTGAGATTTGGTGGCAATACTATAGAAGTTGTAGGATCACTAAAGACAATGAGATTCTTCCTCTGGGCGCCACGCATGTCTTAGCAATAGTTCATGGCAATTTAATAGCGGGGCCAGTAGTTAGCAATAACAGTGTCCTGGATTTGATACCCGGCTTGGGCAGAGTCTCTCCATGTGGAGTTTGCATGTTGTCCTCGTTCTTGCATGGAGTTCTTCAAAGCATATATATTAGGTGCATTCACCTGTCTTGACCTATGAGCTGATTTAGAGCTGCCATTGCTCCCTGCACCCTGATTTACATTTTAAACATTCACATTCACAATCCACCTAATATTTGCAGCTGAATGAGTTGCTTGAAGTCAGCGAAAATGTATTTTTTTCTTTGGAGATTCTAGTCTGGATCAAAATAGTGGGCCAGCTGCTGACCATGCCATTTTTTCAGGTAGTGGCTAAAGTTAATGAAACTTTTTTTTTTTTTTTTTTTTTTAATGAGGCTTATGCATTTAAATTAGACCTATGGGCGCTATAACATGAGTTGAAAACACTCACTTGTTCAGAGAAGCAGTCCTCCAGCTGTGTAAGTGTCTGTCCGGGGGTTTGAGGCGGGGGTGGGCCCGGGGCAGGAGAGGGAGCAGCGGCAGGGGCTGATGCAGGAGAGGGGGGCAGAGAGGTGGAGCGGCACGGGGGTGGAGGAGGGGTTTTGGAGCGTAGGGGTATCTGCCCTCCTCCTGGATGCAGGCTGTAACTGTGTCTCTGGTTTGCGTTCCGGGTTCGGCCTGAGGGGCTGGGATGGCGCAGGGAGATCCGGCGAGGCAACTTGCTCTCCGACAGAGAGTTACGGATCTTCTGGAAGTTTTTGCTCAGCTGGTACTGACGGAAGGCTGTCTGGATGCGACGGGCCGCCCGCCTCGCTATGAGATGGCCTCCGTACTTCTGCTCCAGCTCTTCTATCTGGGGATGAGAAGAGAGTGAAGGGAAAAGTTTAACTATCAAATATGTTTACAAGGCGCTGAAACTCACTGATGACACTGCAAGAGTCGTATTGCAAATCACATAGCAGCCACTGAAAAATATTTATTCATCCACCAGTAGGCAAACATCATATTGCCATTTTGTGTCTGTGTCTCTAAAAGATTAAAAGAATCTGAGCACTGCCTGAGTCACAAAATTCACACTCGCACCCTCCTTGGAGGTATCCTTCTTCCTTATCTGTCCACTATTTTTTAAGACCAGTGAGGGTTTATGGCGTTAAAGCCAAAGTAAACATCATCTATCATTATTTAACAGCTAATGCTGTCTAAGGGGGCCATGGGAAGGAGGATGGATGGGCTGTGACAAAGTTGCTGTTGAGAAAATGAATAGAAAGGTAAACACCAGCACAAGCTTATTCCTGTGCTGTTTGTTGGCAGAGCAGCTCGGCGCAAAATCTCAGCTTCCTCCAGATTTTTTTTTCTTTGCCATCCTATATTTTCAGTGAGACGGGAGAGGGGGTTGGGAGGGTTGGGGGGGGTGGGAGGCAAAGGAAGAAGAGACAGAGAGCATAGAGCGATAGAAAAAGGAGGACAGCCACACATGTGCCCGAGTGTGTGTCTTTCTCACACCAGTACGCCCACAAAAAGTGCAAGCACACACACTCACACTTAAATGCACACACTCACACTGCAGCGACAGCGGCAGTGGCAACAGCAGACCCTTGAGCAGTTTGGTACGAGAAATAAAGACATCTCCAGCCGCCAGGAGCAGTTATTAGCTGTTACCATGACAACCTAGCATCTTTCGTGTTCCTGTCGCTGTGGCAGCGGAATCGCTGGTGCTCTTTTTCATGTCAACAAAGACAAAAATAGATCTCAATGGGAATCTTTTTTGTCACGCAAGGTGCAATGTCAAATGATCATCCTTCGCACACCTCCTCACTCCAAAACAGGTAGAGGAGCAGAGCATTCACTACATCCCACCATGTGCTTACAGCCCCCCCACACACAAACACACACACACACACACACACACACACACTAACTGAAAAAAATAAGAACATACCTGTTTGTTTTTATTCTCCAGGGTGATCTCATACTCGCTGGGTCCCTCTCTCTTGGTGCCCTCCACTTCCTGTCCAGCACCAGAGGACGTTCCATCCTCCAGGCTCAGCATCTGTCCGCTGCTTCGAAAAAAATGAAGAAGAGAAAGCCATCAGTCCTCACTGACCTTCAAAACTCTACTCTTATCACTGTAGCTGGTCATCAGCAAAGCGAAATGTGTGAGGAGGTTCATGAGGGGAGCAGCAGGTGGAGAGTGATGTGTAGTTGTGGTGGCTCGGGGCAAGAATGACTGAATTTATGTGTCCAGTCCCATTTGATCAGAGTTTATGGCTCTGCTGCAGGTTACAGGAGGGAAACTCTGGACATGTGACCAGGATGAAAGCACCCTAGGCTGACTTGTGATGCCTCCAAACTCATTTCCTCCATTCCTTTATTTACAATTTTTCCAAAATTAGGAAAAAAAAACTACTTTATCATAAAGGAGGGCTGCAAACATCAGTATTTGTCTTTACCAATGAATCTCTCTGTCAGTAAGCAATAAGCAAAATCCCACATTTGGAGAAGCAGAAACAGTAAATATTAAAAATGACCTAAATGGTTAATCAGTTATCAAAGCAGTTGATGCTTGTCATTGCCTAATATAAAAAAAAATGTATTCTGATTCCTCATAGTGATGTTTTGCCATAGAAAGCTGGGCTGATTTTGTGCATTGGACTCTGAAGGCTGATTTGTATCCATGACAATTATATTATTTGGATGAACATTTTAATGACAGATGTTTGTTTGAAATTTTTAACTTTCTGAGTGTCTGGCTCAGATATTAAATATCATTTTATACATTGTTCATCCTCATAGCTATAAGATATATGAAGCACTAGAAGAGAATAAGTCAGTGAGGTCACATCAGTGTTCATAAACACTGGGAGCAGCGCGAGACACTGACAGACAGACTATCATGTTCTCAAAGTCAAACATGACTTGCAGAAGAAGGAGGGGGATTAATAGGACTCCCCTCATATTTAATGCACAATCATTTCTGCAATACAGCAGCAGCTGAAAGCAAAAAACTGAACAAAAAAATACATTTGAATTCTGCCTGAATGTGACTTGACAAAGTTGAGTATGCAGGCTGTCTCCCTGTTCTGGTAGAGTGTCCCATCCTCCTCACATAATCCCAGATCCTGACCACAGAGTGAAAGATGTTCTCCTACATGACAGTGTTATTGAAATTGTGTGTGAGCCATGTGAGGCTTACCAAAGTAAATTACTGCCATGACACAGCAAAAAAGGTGTTTTTTTTGCCCTCAGGCTCTGTTGTGGATGCCTCAAGCTTTGTTATTTTGATAACATTTTGAAGAATAAGTGTAGCACCAATGTCTCTGGCAATCACACCACCTCTAGCAGATACAAAACACTGACATTCAGCACCTTTTATATGGCCAAACTGGACGGATGTAAGTATAGAGGTATGATCAAACTCTAAGAGGTTTTATAATGGCGTGCAATTATGAGTGTGTGTGTGTGTGTGTGTGTGTGTGTGTGCATGATGTTGTCTGCCTGTGCAATTTTTCTTCCAACCCGATAGTGCTTACTCTAATGATTTTTACACAAGGGGGCCTGAAAAACAGGACTGGGGAGACTAAAAAGCCTGCTAATGGTTAAATAATGAGTGCATCACTAAAGTTCCTCTTTGTTTTCTCTGATTGCTGTGAAAGCAAATATTCTGCGTCCCCGGCTAAACGTCCAAGATAGTGCCGCTTGGTCATATATATTTGAATGAGATAACGGTTCCAGCAAAAAAAAAAAGAGAGAGAAAATAGGGAAGAGACTGCAACCAGACTGAGATAGAAGCAGGGAGAGGAAACAGGAAGATACAGAGAGACTGTGTTGGTGTGTGCATGCTGGAGGCCGTCTCTATCAAAACCTCTATTAAAACACTGCCATGCCCCTGCGCTGCATCTGAATACATTAGAGTACATTAGAATACATTAGAGGATTTAAAAGCAGGAGTTGAGCTGTTAATGCATTTGGACAGCAAAAGCCTCCATAATGATATGGTTGCTATATATTTTTTTTCTTTTATCCCTTCTTTCCCTCACACACCCACACACACGGCTCCATACGTAGCGACCAGACACACTAATCACACACTTTTGCTCCACCTGCTTTCTGTGACATCATGGAGGAAGAGAAATGACCATCTGTCCAATGGCTTCTCTCAAGATCCTTATGGTATGGTATGTATAGCCAAGGGAGAAACACAAAGACACACACTCACAAGCACACACACACAGAGGCTGGGTAGAGAAGAGAAAAGGTTTGGCAGGTTAGGCTACAGGCGGATCTCATAATATCTCTCAGGGATGCTTTGTGTGCTCCGGTGGATCCAGTGGATGACAGTTAGCGAATATAGCCGGTGCAGGTTTGCAGCCGCCAGGCACACACAACTTCATGTGATGATTATAATGAGCTATGGTGTTACAAAGATCATCCTATAACCCATCATCCCATCAGCTGTCCATTGCCGCTGTGTCATTAGCTCGTCCAATCAGAGCTATGTGGATGTAAAGTCATGAGATCAGAGAAATGATAGGGATTCCAGACAAGGCCGATGGTGATATTAACATTAAAGGAATGAGAGAGACTTGATTGGGAGGGATGTGATATAAATAACTAAGGAGAGATGATTAAAAAAGGACAAGGTCTTTCATGGATAGACAGATAATGGGCAGAGATGCATGCAGAAATAAACAGCACAAGGAGGAAAGACATCCGATGAAGTGACAGAAAAAAAAGTACATGTGACTGGAAAACACTGGATTTACACACAGAGTACAGAGGATTAAAAGATGGGAGAAATTCTGGAGGCAGGAGGGCGACCAGTAATCATTGAGAAACATGACAAAATCAGCTTTTTCAGACTTTTACCACAGAGCTGCGTTCATTCACCGCAAGCCAAATGTCATGCATTTCACACGCCCCCGCGCATGCCAGAAAAAACAACGAACCAACTCATACATCAAACGGACAAGCTGCCCAGAAACGGGCGGCAAAAGTTACATTCTCCAGTTACTATGGTAGTTGTAGCAGTTTCTTTCGTCATTTCTGGGGTTGCCATGGGCACTTTGGTAGTGTTGGTATCCGTTCAAACCCCCCCCCCCACCCACTGTCCTTCTCTAGTCTCTGTATATGTGGGTTGAAGCTGTAAGAGCAATATGTTTGTTACGGAGCGTTTAACTCTGTCATTGTGACTCCGGGCTTTACACTTCTATAAAAATACACCTTTTCACACTCACATACAATAGCCTACTGTGCACACAGTAACACGCATGAACAAAAGCTTCACTGTGGGCATGATTCAGTAAGAAGACACACAGGTACAGACAGAGACAAGATGTTTTCAGTGGTTGAAAGAGGACACACCATAGAGGAAAACGTGGAAAAGCAA
This sequence comes from Acanthurus tennentii, assembly GCA_029783805.1. NCBI lineage: Eukaryota > Metazoa > Chordata > Actinopteri > Acanthuriformes > Acanthuridae > Acanthurus > Acanthurus tennentii. The sequence goes on along the minus strand of JAPZDZ010000023.1, from coordinate 12,810,260 downwards.
GTATCTGTTGACTGGTTGTTCTTACCTGGATGAGCCAGAGGTGTCGGCCTCTGGATGTTCAGGTGCGGGACAGCAAAACTGATGCAGCACAGTCTCGCTCCTGTAGAGACGAAGACAAATGAGAGAGGTGGAGAGGTAAGCAAAGAGGGGACAAAAGAGGACAGATGGATGTGATTTAAAGGACAGCATCTCATTCAGTTATTATAGGCTGTTGCCGGTTGTTTGTCTTGTTTCCGTATTCCTCCTTATGTTCACTCTTAGTCCAACATCCCAAAGGATGCCAAAAACAGCTCTCATTAGACACTTCTGGATTATTTCCATGGGTTTGGTTTACAATTTGGCACTGATCCCGTGGTAAATACCCTATGTAGGTCAATTCACGGCTGAGAAAGCTAAGAACTAGCATGAGTATTTATATGTTTGTGAGTCTGGATGTGCTTGTTTACGCCTCCTCCCATCCAATTCATCAGATCTGCAGTGATTTAGCAGAATTCCCAATCTCGACAGATGGTTACTCAAACTCTGTTTCCTGCTACGTCTCCTCTTAAGTTTGACTCTCTCATTTCTCTCTCATGCATTTTACATTTACATTCATATTTTAGGCATTTCACTTGTGCTCTCATCTGCAGCAATTCAGAGTGAAAAGAACCAAAACAAACCAAGACACAACGTGTAAAGCATGTTGCATACATCAACTCTTTGACCTCCTGGATGCTGGGCTCCTTCCACCATGAGAGACAAATGAATTTGCGTGATCAGGACTTTTAAAAAAAATGTCCTCGGGGTTCAGTTTTTTTAGGGAGAGCTGGTGTGACTGTTGGTCCTTCAACAATGAGCTGAAAAGCATTTAGTCGACAGTGAATTTCTTGGCTACGCTACAGTAAGTCTTCTGACCCAGGCTCAGCATATTGCTTGTGACACAGACCCACAGTGACAGGCAGTCAGGGTCAGCGCAAGACTCGGTGTGACAGTCGGAGCTATAAAAAACTATCTTTTCACAGTGACTTCCGCAGACTTAAAGGGGCAATGTTGTTTTTAACATCTCTGATCAACACTCCTCACAGTTGGTTTCTATGAATAATACTTCTCCATCTGTGGTAACACCTACCTCACTACTGACAACACTCATACAGACACAAGCAAACAAAACACGCTGCTCATACGCAAATAATTTGTCTCCTTTCAGCAGCTCTTCAGCATTTGTTCTTGATACCGGTGTTAGAACTTTAAGAGCCCCCTTTGGAGTACTTACGTTGCTTTTGTGGACTTCATTTGTTCATATATTTGGATTTGATTATTTTTCTTGAGATTTTTTCTTTTTTTTTACAGTGATTCTCCCAGTACACAAGTTATTGCCTTCTTTTAACAGATCCCACGGGATTTAAAAAGATCTCCAAAACAATTATGTTTAATTTCAATCTTCACTTTTTCAGCGCACAGGTTTTCTTTGTTGTACTTTTCTCCATTACGCCTTTAACACCAGGACAAGATAACCAGACAACAAAGTTAAATACACCACTCTTTAATCAATCATGGTAAATCAGCATCAATCAGACAGACAGTCATCGGTCCTACTGACTGATTTTAATTTTAAGTTCACTGATCTGAACACAATAAAGAAATTATTTATTTTCTCCTTAAATTAGTCAACATTAGGGAATATCCACTTTAATGTTAAAACACATCTTCTTTTGGGATTGATGCATGTTTTTAGTATATTTTCTATTTATAATAAAAGCATTTACTGAACACCCAAAAATCTGAGTAGTAATAATGTGCAGGGTCACAAGGTCGAACTAGATGTTATCTGATGCAAACCTGGTTGACAGATGTGTAGAAAAACGAAATCATACGGAGGAAACAGTTAAATACCTGCACACTGTCAGCAGTGCGTTAGACACACAATGTGTCGGTCATGAACCCTTATCATGCCTCATACTCACAATATGAAGCAACAATGTATTTATAACAAAGCCAGGCTGCAACAACCCAAGGAAAAGGGAGTGATATCTCAAGCACATCAGGGATTAATAATATCTTTATAGAAAAAGTTTGACCTTTGTCGAAAAACATTTCTTTGTATTCTTGTTGAGAACTAGATGAGAAATATCATACCAGAGAGTTGTATTCACTGTTTCATCTAACTCACTGCAAGAAATTAAATAAATGTATTGCTCAAAAATGTGGAATTGTTGCTTAAAAATGAGACAAACAATATATATCTAGTTATAAAGAATAGAAAGGAAATAGAGAATGGTAGTCCGAAAAATGCTCTCAAAGATAAGATGTGCATGATAAAGTCTTTTCATGGTCGAAAAACAGAGTTCTTCTCATTCAGATATCCCAAAGTCAAACATTACCAGGTTGGAATAGGGGTTGTGGGAGGGAAACTCTGTGGGACAATAAACATAAAGCCAAAGCCAATTCCTGTTAACCGCCAGTAGAAAAGCTTCATTTTTTTGCCAGGCTGATACAAAAGAGTTCAGCCCTGAGGAACAGGCCTAGGCTGCTTTGGTCCCTGAGCATGCACACACCCACAAAAACACACACACACACGCACATTCTCAGCAGGTCCATCCATCTGCCTTTACAAGACACACACATTACGGCCATTCGTCTGCAACAATGCTTACAAAGAGAACAGGTGAATATTTTAACAGTACATTCCTGCTGCTGTCGGCCCCTTGTTCTCAGTCTCTCTGTGCCCCGTCCTCCCTCACACCACCCCTCCGCTCTGCTCTGTCCTGTTTTGTTAGATTACTTTAAATGCAATGCTTTTTATCTGTATCCAGAAGAGAGTGTTGACATGCAGCAAGAGTAGCTCCATTTGGACTCAAAATGTTGCCAGTACATTGCGTGCACCTTCCACTGCGCCACAGGATGCCACAGCCTGTCCCTTTGTTGTCCAATCTATCTTTTGTCCGCCAGCAGGATAGATAAATTGAGGAGACAGCTACCCCAAATGCACTCTTTTTTTTTTTTCATCTCTCCTCTCTGTTATGGCGTCTCCCTGTACCTGTCTCACTCTGTGTACTGAAACCCACTCCCTCTCCTATTCTCTCATTGTTAGTTTCTGTTTTTTTTTCACCCCATCTCTCTCATCCTCCTTCCCTTTCACTGGTCCACTCCAGTGTCAGCCTCAAGCTCCTTCCTCTAGACACCTCCATGGCTCCCTTCAAAGACAGCGACTGAGTGTGAATCCCTCTCTTTCCCTCTTTCTCTCTCTCTCTCTCTCTCTCTGCCTTTTTCTCTCCTGAGAATGGCTGATTACCGTTCGCTCCATGGGCTAAGTGGGGCAGATAGGAGGCTCAGCTGTAGAGAGAGAGACAGAGAATAAGCAGAGGAGAGGATCCTGTCTCTCCCGCATAGGCCCGTGCATCGGACAGCAACACCGACACAATGTAAAGCACACAAGCAAAGTCAGCCAACCTTACATAGCTTACATACCATTTGTCTATAGAGCAAAGAAAAAAATGTGCTCTAAATAAACATTCAGATAAAGCTTGCAGAAAGATGTAGATTGTGTGAAAGAAAGCAATGTCAACAAATGCACCTATACAGATACATACTGTGAGGCCCAAAACACCCACCCACGCACAGAGTGTTTGTCACAAAATCATGCTGACACATACAAGTCACTGACAACACTAAAAGCAGAGAGCAGATCTGATCTCCAGCTAGCTGCGGATACAGCAGGCAATGACAGAAAGGCGAATCCTCTAAAAATGCAATTGAAAGCCTAACCTGTCTGGACTGCCAGAGGCGAAAGTAGAAATTAGGTGTTAAGCTACTCGTCTTATCCAGAATGACTTAAAATCAATGAGCAGGTGGTGTTGTGAGATTGAATTCAAGGACACATCATCAGCAACTCAGGGAACACGGAGGCCAAATAAACCACTAACCCACTCTGCTGTCTGATCAACTCATGGACGGCTGTGCTGCTTTCTGCCCGCAGCTCTTATAATTACAATTACTTCATTAAAATTTCTTCCTTAGCAGAAAAACTTATTTAAATTAAGGACCAGTAGTTTTACACTGATTCCCGTCAAATACAACAAAAAGTTGCCGCAGGTTACTTCTCTAGCTTTCAGGCAAGGCTATAGGAGAGAGCAAGAGCAGCCACCGTACTCTCTCACACACACATGCACAACCCAAAGAAAGGAAATGTATGTGACAGGTGAATAGTTCGCTGTACGATCAATATCAACAACACTTGTATCCCATTCTGCACTCCTCTGCTCCCCTCCACTCCTCATCTGTTCTGTGTTGCTCCCGTCAGTGGGGGTGGAGTCCCAGAGAGACCAATCAGGACTCCTGCCGGGATACAACTTATGAAGAGAACATACACACACGCACACACACACATACAGAGAGAGAGAGAGAGAGAGAACTAGAAAAGAGAGAAAAGTGGGTTTTCTCTCATTACTGTAGTGCTAATATACCATAAGGGTTTTTGGTGCCATGCAAGAGACTGTGGCATGTTTCTAAGTGTGTGTGTGTGTGTGTGTGTGTGTGTGTGTGTGTGTGTGTGTGTGTGTGTGTGTGTGTGTGTGTGAGTGTGTG
>JAPZDZ010000023.1:12717394-12735089 GCA_029783805.1 Acanthurus tennentii | reverse complement strand
TCTCTTTGTAAAAATATTTGTACTTGTCTTTTCAGATGGAAAGATGTGTGTGTTTATTTGAGATTAGATGTGAAGCGGTCACTTGAGATGCATGCGGTGATGCATTGTAATGTCAGGTGTGAGCGCACATATTCAGAGCTGTCTCCTTATGATCAGATCACCAAGGACAGATGTTAGGATCAGGAGGGTATACTATGAAGCCATATTAATGTGTTCGGGAGGTGAACTGAGTCTAAATCCAGAGTTTCCTTCATTAACAAGGTTACTATCACTTAACTTGGCTTTATCACTATGGTAAGTTCTGCAGCATGCATAACCTCCCCCGGACCATGTCGTGGTCAGAGTTTTGACTGAAGCAAGAATGTTTATTTTATTTACACAGTTGTTCTTAATGAACTGCTGAATGTTTTTGCAGTGTTCCCTGGCAATTTGCCTACCCTGGCTGTAAAAGAGGCCTTCTACAAAACAACAGAAGGTGGATTAAAAGTTCACTACATTATAACCCAGGATGATGGCTACTTACATAGAAAATGTGTTGTAATTTCTTTCACCACAGTGTTACCATTTTGAATTATGTTGCTATGCTTGATCTCGGTTTGCTTAAGTCATTTTTCCACTGCGGGGGGGGGCATAGCCTATATTATAGCTAGTACAACAAATAAACGGTAGGCCTACTTAATAAAAATCGTTTCACTTTAATTAGGCCTAAAATCTGCAGTAATCTTTCTGTATCCTTCATTGTGGTACAGTGTTAGACCTCAATGCAGTCTCTGAGTTTTAAGTTTAAATCTTCTGCATCAAGTTTAAAGTTTAAGAGCTCAACAATGAGGGGCTATCATGTTAGAAATTAAGTGGAAAACAAATGAACTGGGAGTATTGTATGTGAAAAAGATATATTTACAGACTTACAAAATAAGTATTTTTCTTTAAGCATTCCTCTTTGCCTCATTTGCATAAATGTAATTTTTTTGATTATAATATTATTTTTGTATTTCTAATAGGCAGAGGTAGGCAGCATTCAGTCCATTGTGTGAGTCTGTTGAGTCAGATAGCCCATCAACAGCCCCATTCATGAGGAAGCTTGCAAAGCCTGAGGTAGAGGGCTGCGGTTAACAAAGCAAAGCTCATAGCAACTGTTGTGACACCACTTATCTCATACTATGATTTTAGGCTTTATTGAGCAATGTCACTCTAAGAAAGCCTGGCTCTGTCAAACTAGCTTCATATTATACCCTTCTAGTGTGTCCAGTCTATACCTGTGTGTGTCTGTTGTGTGTCTGGTGTGTGTCTAGTATGTGTCTGGTGTGTGTGTGTGTGTGTGTGTGTGTGTCTGGTGTGTGTCTGGTGTGTGTCTAGTGTGTGTCTAGTGTGTGTCTAGTGTGTGTCTGGTGTGTGTGTGTGTGTGTGTGTGTGTGTGTGTGTGTGTGTGTGTGTGTGTGTATCTGTGTGCGTGCGTGCTTGCTTGCTTGTGTGCATGCTTGTGTGTTTGTGTTTGTGCTCTGGTGTGGTGCTGAACCTGGAGGTGAGGTGCAAAGATGGTGCATGGCTCTATTCTCTTGCCTGCTGCTTCTGTTGTGTAGTGTTTTTGGCTGCAGGTTGTACTGTGGTGTCTTATATATGCTCTGCTGCTTTGAGTTTTCAAATGTGCTTTTTATCTTTGTGACACCCTTGTGTTTTTTTGTATATTTGCAGACTTTTTAAAGAGATTTATATTGGTTACAATTTGCTCATTAGGCTTGTACCCTCCTGTTGATGGTGTCAGAATTTTTGGATCCACTTGGTAGCTTTATTTTGCCCTTTGCTTGGTTAAGTGACCAGAGATCTTTCACCAATCTGAATTAAGTAATTATGAGCATTTAAGGAGAGGGGAGTATTGATAAATGTTGGCTGGGTTCGGATAAGCAGGGTTCTTTTCCGAGGTGAACAAGGGAACCAAATTAAGCTACCAAAAAATGATTTTGCTAACAATCGCTTGCACGGTCTACACCAGGGGCGACTTTTTTCATGTTCATAATTTTAATGGACTGAATCTGAAAAATTACATAATCTGTTATTACTATTCATTTTATTTTCTTTTTAAAATAACAATATCACACAGTTTATTTAATGTCTTTAACTTTTTATAAAAAAAATTAACTTGATTACAATAACAGTTATTATGCAGAACAAACTTGATGGTGGCAGATGGTGCATTTATAAAGGAAGATGAGAAGAGATAAAGCCAGTGACAGCTGAGGACACTAAACACCACCTCCCTTATGCCTGCATGGGCAAAGTGATTTATAAAACCTTGCAAAATATGAATATTAGAATCAAAAACACTGTAATTTCTATACAAGAAATTAAATTTAACAGAATTAACCTGCTGCAACCTGAAATTAAACCTTTACCCGGGTATGTATGAGCTTAAACTGGGTGCTCACTTGAGTGTAATCAACTAAATCCAGGGTGTTAGCTGCAGAGATGATTGTCATTAGGTTTGTGTCTTTGTGTCTTGTAATAAAGCCAATGAATGTGAATGCTTAAGCTAACCAGACAACAAGATCATACATGTGATATCAAAGATAAGACTATACTATAACAAATAAATAAGTATACTTGTAAACAAACTTTTCAGGAGGGTCTACTAAAGGTTGTCTACATAGGGTTATTGACAGTGTTTTTTGTGAATTAAATGTACTTAGATTACTCTCAGTTTACGAATCTGTCATAATGAAGGACAACCTTCCAGTTTTTTCGTCGTTGATTAAAAATAAATCAGTCAGTGACAGAAAATATTAAGTCAACCCATCACCTGGCCTAGATAAGTAATGAATAAACCTCCAGAATTTGTATTAGTGTAACTTAGCAAGTGTAAATATGAAGGCTAGTTTTCCACATAGTTTTCCCTGATTCAAATTGCGGGTTCTACTTTGAAACCATTCTGAAAAGAGCCCTGTTCACTGTTTTTGTACCTTGACTATTAGCATACAAAGAGCCATATTAAAGGTACCCTGTGGAGTTTTGTTAAGGGAATGAGGGCGATGCTATCATCCATGTTGACCTACAAAAATACACCATCCCTTCGGCACTTTAGTATTTACATGAGAGCATCCAAATTACTCGATAAATATTCAACTAATTGTTTATATTGATTAACATGGTGGTGCTCCTGTGAGTCACTTTTTAAAATGTAAAAAGATTTTTTGATTTATGATACACAAAACACCTTTCTGTTAGAAACAATAAATGTAAACAAGTGACTTTATTAGAAAACTCCACAGGGCACATTTAAATATAAAATATACACTAAAGTTAGACTGCTGCTGCATGCTCCTTTTTTGTTTCATACAGCCTGTCTTTACAAGTCTTTTTAAGATTTTGGCTAGGTCTGTAGCTTTTACTCATCTCTATTCTTCTCTTATCCTCTTCAGTCTTCTTTAAAAATTATTTTTGTAGGCCTGAATATAGTGTGTCCATGCATAGTGACTGTAAAGTGCTGTCTGTCTCTGCATAGTGTCTGTGGAGTGCTGCTGTTGTGCTGTGCTTGTTTGTTAGACTATCTCTTCTTTTCTTTTTCTCTCTTTTCTGTACTAACGGTGTGTTCTGGCCCAGCCTTGGGTAACACGCGCTCATACAAACTGCTAGACTGGAATAGTGTCACTGCAGGTATTTCCCCCCTTTTACTGCTCTCACCTGAAGGAGTGATGGCAGCTCAATGAAGTAAGACCTCTTTATATGCAAGCAGTACCGGCCTTAATCCAAAGAAGACCAGCATTTAACCATTTTTTTCTGGTCTCAGCATCCAAAAATTCAACATTGACTGAATAGTGAATCTGTGATATAAGATGAATTCAGTGAGCTGCCGTTCTCTTCTCTCTAATCTGTGTGAGTGTGTGCTGAGCTGAGTTGAGCATGCACCGTGTCCCCACCCCCACCCCATCCAGCCTGGCCTGGCTGCCCTCCCCACCCAGCTCATCCTGCTGCACAGAAGAGCTGCAGCTCTTCCCTAATGTTGTCCTAGCGCTGTTCTAATGCTTCCTGAATCAGCATCGTTGTCAAACCTGTCTAGACCAGAGGAGGTTTAGGAGGTTTACTCCGTGACAAAGAGCCACTGACCGGGCATGTGCATCCCTAACTCACTGGGCCGTATTCATACTGAGAGAGAGAGAGAGAGAGTGAGAAGGAGGGATGGATGGATGCATGGAAGCAGGGTTGATTGGATGGGTGGAAGTTGAGGAAAATTTAAAAAACTGGATTTGGGATGTATGAGGGGATGGAAGGAAAGCTTGGGGAAAAGAGGGAGGCATGATATCGCTCAGTTTTTTCTAACTTAAAAACTAGAATAGCTTTGATGGAATGAATATGGCCCTTGTCTGCCCATGAGCGTGCACTTGGTCGTTAGTGTGCACGTAAGTGAGCCTCTGCCTGTGTGACATGCTGCTTCTGGTTTAAAGGAACCCACCTTGTGGGCCTGATGCCTGACCATCAGCCATTGTTCTTCATCCCCTCAGTTGATCTCCTCTTCTTTTCCCTTGATTTATTCCTCCCCTCATGTCTCTCTTAAAAGCTGAGTTATTTTTCTACTTTCTGAGGCATCATCAGCATGTGGCCCTCTCAGGGAGTCATGAGGTGCAGCTCAATACTCTAACGTAGCATCAAGTGTTCTTTCCCAAACTGTGAACTTACAAAATGAGTGAGGTTAAACTCACGACTTGCAACAATTAGGCTCTTCTGAACAATGTTAGTAAAACAGAGGTGGTATTGGAGCAAAGCCTCATGAGACTTTTGAAACATGTTCATGGTTTAGCCAAAGTATGATGAAGGCTCAACCCTTTTGAATTAAAAACCTTTTTCACAAGAGAAGGAAACGCTTTTTACATATCTGACACAGCGTCTTTTATGTAAACCAGCATAAAGTCAGAACCACCATAGACAAAACATACCAAATCATTGGTGGCTGTATGTCTAAATTATATCCTTTCTCTTGGTGCAGCTGACTAAAAGGAGGAACAGAGAAAAGAGAAACAATGTAAATTTAAGAAATTCAAGTGAGAACACAAAAATAATCTTTTGCCATTGACTCTGCCTTCATCATCATCCTCAAACTCTCATGAAATCATTCTCATTGTCACTTTGCTTCACAAACTGATAGTTGGTTTTGGCTTGCCTTGATACACCATATAACCCATGAGTCATCAAAAAACACAAACTGTACTGTTTTCTGTCAGTTTGTTATCTAGAAATCAAAGCATTCAGATTAGATAACTAGATTAGGTGCACACTTGTCAGATTTCATCAGCTAAGTTTGGTGGTAGTTCATCATTAGCTAGACTTTAGCGTTCAGTTAGGCTCTGATCAGCCAGTCAGCCGTCTGACTCAGGATTTTGTGTTTTGCAGATGAGCCAGAAACCCGTGATGCCTGGTGGGAGGAGATTCGCCAGGAGATCAAATCTCATGCCAAAGCTCTTGGTTGCCATGCTGTTGTGGGGTACAGCGAGAGCACTAGTATCTGGTACATAATATACTACTACATGTTGAATCATTCTGTTAATAGCTAATTTGCTTTTTATCTTAAAAAAACAAGGTTTCATATCCTATCTTCTTCTTCTCCACTTATTTCTTTTTTTTATCTCTCCATCTCCTCTAAACATAGTGAGGAGGTGTGTATCCTGTCAGCATCAGGCACAGCAGCCATTCTGAATCCTCGATATATGCGTGAAGGCTGCCTAGACATGGGAATCACCGACCACAGGTTTGTTCTGATTCAGAGACAGAGCAAACTGACTGCAAATCATTTTAGTGTGTACAGTTTATGTCTGTACAGATGGACTGAGTCATAGAGGTTGATTGCAAATGTTGTGTGTTTCTTGTCAGGTTCGAGGAGCCAGCCCCGCCAAGCTGTGGCTTCTGTCACATCCCATACGATGAGCTCAACATGCCTTTTCCCGCTCAGCTCACCTACTGTTACCTCTGCAGAAGACAAAAGGTCTAACATGTGTTTTCTTATTTGTCGAAGTTAAAGACTCTATACAAGTTTTATGCAGATCTGTTGTGTAGGACTAGATATTTATATCACCTAATACATACCTGCTTGAGGCACCAATGAGACCCTGTGGGAAGATCAATTGAGTGATTGTGTCCTTTGGGTCTTGAAGTGTTGTGCCAGAGGGTGGCTTGTTTCCTACCCTAGTTTGTTTGAGAGGCCGACTACAAAACGCTGTTTTTTACCTAGAAAGTGGCAGCCAGTTTGAATGAGGAAGGTAGAGTCAGGGAGAGATGCCTTGTGGAGCTAAACTCTCCCCTGCCGGACAGGGCTGTGCTCTGCCTCCCTTTACTCCCCCACTTTCATGGTTGAGGCAAGGAAGAAGAGTGGGAATGTTGTTTGCAAGCGTACAGTGAGCACTATTGATACTTGCCAGGCCAAACTAGGTGTTGTTATCCCCTGTTACATGCATGCCGGAGGCACTAACGAGACTCCGTGGGAAGGTCAAATGAGCATTGGCATCCTTTGGGTTATCAAGTGGGTGCCCTCCTTCTTGGGTGTTTCGCTGATAGACCCACGACACCTCCAGAGGGTTCAGCAGTGAATCCCAGCGTCCCAGGTTCACATCCTAGATACCATCGGCTCATCTGAGAGCCCAGACGGAATCTCTCCTCTTCATCTACAGCCACTGACTCCCCTTTTCAGCAGCTCTGGAGAGGTCTTTAACTGCCTGCTGGTGGGCCTTCCCTCGCACTTCCATCTCCCTGAGAAACCTCGATGTTAAGTTGGCTACGAATCCTCTGCAGCCTAAATCCACCAGGCGTACCTTTGCTCTCAAGCCCCGTTGCTGCATATCGGCTTCAAGTTCAGTGTACCTTAGCCTCTTCCGCTCAAAGGCCTCTTCCACTGAACTCTCCCAGGGCACCATGAGCTCAATGATGTAAACGAGCTTGAGGAAGGCTGACCACTTAACAAGGTCTGGTCGCAAGTTGGTAGATGCAATCTCACCAGAGAAGCAGAGCTTCTGGCCCAAGTCTGCCAGCAGCTTCCAGTCCCGTGCCCCGCCTAGCTGGCCAGCGTCTGGTCCTATGGTGCTGAGGCTGGCTTGACCCTCGCTCTCCCAGACAAATGATGTTGCCTGCCAGTGGGATGAAGGGAGAGGGAGGGCGTTCAAGCTTGACCGTCGGCTCTCTAGTACTGCTGCAAGACTCTTTAGGACCTGGTTGTGATGCCAGGTGTACCGACCTTGAATGAGGCTGGTCTTGCAGCCCACTAGGATGTGCTTCAGTGATGCTGGACTTGAGAGACAGAGAGGGCACGTGGGGTCTTCGCCATACCACTGGCTAAGGTTTGCAGGAGAAGGTAGGACATCGTAGACAGCCCTGATGGTGAAGCTCGTCCTGAATGCCTCTCTCTCCCAAAGTTCTTGCTAGGAGATCTTCCTCTTCTCTACTCCTTCCCATGTCATCCACTGGCCTTGTTTTGCCTGCGCCACAGCTTGTGCGCACCTTCCCGCGTCCTCCTCTCACCGTATCTCCTAGACCCCCAGTTCGCACCTCTGGGATGGAGTGGCCTTGCTCGAGGCTGGTGTGCTGGCCCCAAGGCCAAGGCCACCTCTACCCTCCTGGACTTGGCCCACAGTGTCCCTGTGCCTGAGTGCTGCCTTTGCCTGCTCAGTTGCAGTCAATGGGGTCCACTTCCTCCCGGTCACCAGTATGGGGGCAGCTTGGGCCACAACTGGATCACTTGAGTCCAGTAGCATTATTTCCAGTCTTACTTTGGCGCATTTGTACTCCTCTGCCAGGAAATGGGCAGCTCTAAAATCCCTTTGCCTTAGAGCCCAATACTGCTGAGGCACCTAGGAAGGCCGAGCCACTTCCTTGCATACGAGCTAACTATCCTCTCCAGTTTTTCCACCTTTGAAAGCGGGACCTCATACAATATTAGTGGCCGCAGGGGTCGAGGAAGTAGCCCGTACTGCATGCACCAGAGCTTCAGTTTGCCAGGAAGCAGGGTTCTGTCGATGATGTTCAGGCCACTGGCTACCCCCTTCCTGAGCTGATCTGCCTGCTCTTTGTCTTTGAGGGAGTAATCGAACCAGCGACCTAGGCTCTTCACAGGATACTCTGAGACAGTTGGAATAGGTTCCTTGTAGGCTTGCACGATTCAGGAAAAAATATGAATCTTGATTTTTTAGCTTTGAATTGAAATCACGATTTTCTACCACGATTTTTTTTCTACCTGGACTTTCAGCAACATAAATTTTGCATTCATTTGTTCACTGAGTTTTCCTTGCGATTAACGTTATTTTGGCAACGCCGCAGTCCCTCCTCAGAAACTTTCAACTCAACTATTTGATTCTGCGTGCAGTGGATCGCGTGACCAAAAGGCGCTTTGTCATAGGATAAGGGAGAAGCCTTGGAGCGCTTGTTTACAACTCCGACACATGCTACCGGCTCTTGGAAAAAAAAAATCGACCTAATTTAGAAATGAAATTGCATGTAGGGGTGAATCTACATCGAGGTTCTAAAACGATTAATCGTGCAGGCCTAGTTCCTTGCCAATGTGAAAGCGTTGGTATGACAATTTTTTGACAATTTTAAATGCAGTTTGGTGGGAAAAAAGTGAGTCCATAATAATAACTGTTAAATAACTGTTTTTTTTAAGGTTCCTGATGTGCTCTTCACAACAATCGACCTGCCTCCAGAAGCAGCTGTCACAGGGAAGGGCTGCCTTATACAGGCCAGGTAAAACACTTCATAGTAAATGGCTCCAAAATACTTGAACAATAAAAAAAAAGTAGTACTAGAAATATATTCAAACCTGGAAAAAAAAAAAATCAAACCACGGCAAGTTGGTTTAAACAATAATTCATATTAGATTTAATGTAAAGATATGTAGCTCATAGTGAAGATGAAGTTCAGTTAAATCAGTGATTACGCTTGTGTTATCAGTTTCCCAGTGGCAGTTTGTAGGCTAAACAACAGGTGTCCAAAAAAGAAGCCTCACATCAAAGATATTGTCTAAGTGAGTAAATGAAGATGTTTATTGTCTTCTAGACTGTGCCGTCTAAAAAAGAAGGCTCAGGGTGAAGTGAATGCAACGGCCATCTCCAACCTGCTGCCTTTCATGGAATACGAGCTTCACACTCAGCTGATGAACAAACTGAAGCTGCGCAGCATGAACGCTCTGTTTGGCTTACACATTCAGATCAGTGTCGGAGAGAACATGCTCCTGGGCCTGGCTGTAGGTTGACCTTTTGAGTTAACAGCTTTATCAGCCATATGTGCGTTTGCAGCAACATGTTCCTAGAAATGTGTGTTTATGTGTTTTCAGTCTGCTACAGGAGTGTACCTGACAGCCCTGCCGGCACCAGGGGGCATCCAGATTGCTGGGAAGACTCCTGGTGACCTGAGTAACGAGCACCACATCCTGAGCATTCAGAAAAGGATCAATGACACCATTGCCAAGAACAAAGAGATCTACCAAATAAACCCTCCGGTGAGAGACACAGCATATGTATACACAGTGATGGTGACTGCCAAGTAGGTTTCAAATTCACAGCCCATAACATAGTCAATGTGAAACCATTTCACACAAAATTTATTATGGTAAACGGAAAGCTTTGAGAGCCTTTTTCAACCACAATTGAAAGTGACCCTATATCACATAATGCAATTCATTTCCCCTGTATCTTTGGTCAAATTGTCCAGAGTCGGAATAATTTTCACAGTTTATGACCCTTACAGATTTGTAAGATTTGTGCCTCTGTGACACACACAGTGTTATGTCACGTTAATTAGGTTACAACAGGAGTAGTAGTGCTTATTTACTACAAATACGGTTTAAAGTGCGCTGTTGTCATTATTTTGGATATAATTATCTTTGTTTCAATGCTTAAGTCATGTACATAACCATACATTATATATTACATGTTCTTTTAAAATCACAGTAAACTTACCCCTCTTGTCTCTCTCTGATCATCAAAGAAATTATTTGCCCTGGACCCTGAGGTGTTCTGCGGCATAAACATGGTACTGAGCACGGCAACTCTGAGCTGTGAGACACAGCAAAGCATGACAAATAATTTGCTATATTAATTGCAGTACTACATTACTTTTACTACAACTGTATAACAACTCACAGGTGGGGACATTTGGGAATTGGAGGATGTGTAACTCACTCCAGAGTCACTTCTTGAGGGCAACCCTCTGTAGACTTGCATCTGTGTGAATGTATTTTTATTAAGACCATCTGCCCTACCCATTCACACTCTCACCTGTGTGTGCTTGGGTGTATAGTTTTTTTTTTTTTTTGTCGTTGTTTTTTTTTTTTTTTTTTTTTTTTTCCAACACTCCTTCCTTCTCCAGATTCAGATTAACACCAGCCATGTGTTTGTAATGGTGAAGCTGACTGGTTCCTTGAGTGAGTGTGAGCATGTGGTGTTCTATTAACATAGTCTTTCTACTAGCTGTACACTATGTACAGATGAGAGATGCAGGTGTGGGCTGCTGCTGTGGTGGTCTGGGGTTCACTTTGACATCCTGTCTGCTCAGACCTCATGTCCCCTTTTGCTTGCAGGACCTGACAGAAGAAGTGGTGGGCTCTCCGATTCCTGAGCCGAGGCAACGATCCAGACTTTTCCGCTCCCACTCAGAAAGCTCAGATGAAATCTCAGAACTGGACCTTTCCCATGGAAAGAAAGATGCCTTTGTCCTGGAAGTATGTATCTAAAAAATAAGTGTATTAATATGCAACTATTTTCACAGACGAGTCTAACTCGCAGCCATTTCTATAGATTGATGACACTGATGCTGTGGAAGACATCCACTCCCTCCTGACTGATGCCCCTGCTCCTTCAGGTATGCTCTAACTACTCACTCTGCTGCAGTTATAGTGGGTCATCTCCACATTGCACATGCTCAGTCAGTTTTTTCCTGACTTGGTTAAGCTCTTACAAATGTCATTGTTTTTCTTCTGTTTCAACATCTGTATCTTTAGGATTCTACAGCTGCAACACAGAAACCATGCCTGGGATTCACAACTGGACTTCTGGAGTTCAGGTTATTATACAGAATTACTACCATCAAAGATAAACCTTCTGTTATCTTCACCAAACTAAAACTTAGAAAAGTTAAATATGTTAGGGACCTTCCTTGTGCATGTAAATTGTGTAAACATGCACATTTGGCACTTTTCACATGTTCAGCCAAACTACAATTTGAGCATATGTATAGCAGATCCGCCAGTAAGTCAGAGTACAAATTGCTCAGCTACAATTTAGGACATTAGACTCCTTTTGATCTCTTTTGTTTGTTCATGCCATGTGTTTATTTTTGTCATCTAGATGTTTACATCAGTAAGAGTCTTAAGGTTGAGTAATGCCAATCTTACTAACCAAGGCTTGAACAAGATCTTCACTGACCTCTGTGAGAATCTGCTACGGGTAAGAAACCTGTTAATAATTAATTGCTAATTACATGGAATAGCATGTGTTACTTTACTTAGCCACACTGTTCACAGTTGTTTTTGCGGTCGTTTTATTTGTGTTGTGTTACAACAGATTTAGAGAAAGACATTAACAGACTAGTTTGTGTATGGTAGTATTGTGTTATATGCTAAAAAAATATTGCTTCTTCAGTAAAACAGGCACTTACTGAAATGTACAACTAAAAAAAGGAAATATATATATTCTAATTTTTGCTTCGTTTTTGCAGTAGTTTTATTTGTGTTGTGGTTGTGTGTGTTGTTTTAGTTACAAGTCAGTTCATTTTGTTTGTTGCAGAGTTTTTACTTCAAGCTGCGCTCTATGATCCCCTGCTGTCTTTGTCATCTCAACTTCTCTGTAGCAGTGCCTGAAGAGGAACTCATACAGGTGAGAACCTTGAGGCTATTTGTGATTTCTTATAGATGATGTAGAACATAATTTATTAGAAAATCTTTCTTTTTTTCCTCCATTACCATTGATTTCCACATCTATCTGTCTGCCTTCCAGGTTGCAGTAACCGCGGTTGCCATGACATTTGACAAAGACCAGGCTCAAGAGAAGCCAACAGACAAGCTCATCACCAAAGGTCAGTCTGGTTAAAGGATAACTTATAGGTTTTGGAGAAGTTTTTAATTTGTTTCTTTCTACAGCTCAGTATAAAACCCACAATACTGCCAACTCCAGATATCCCCTTTACTTTATTCTAAATTGAAAAAATACTAAGTTTCTACAAGCTCTCCATCAGGTACGAAGTTTTGTTGTTAGTCAGTTTCAAAGCTGTATCTCTAAGTACAGTCTCTATTTGATATCCTAGCCATGCAGTTTCTCATTAAGAGAGGCTAATATCAACAGATCATGGATTGGAGGAGGTTTGTTAAGGCAGATCTCACTTTTGTTGATACTGTGAGAATTGTGCATCTTTTGCTCTTCTGTTTGTAATTTGTAGGTTAATTAAAAAAATTAGCAAACCTTGAAACTGCATGCAGAAACATAAAAAGCCTCATTAAAGTTTGTCTTATTATTTCAACACAGCTGAACTATGCTATTTTTAAACAGTGGGACCCATTTTTTAAGCAAAATTTTAGTGTTTGAAATCTGTCTAAAGGACATGGCTGATTGCATGTGCACCTTTTCAGGATGCAGCGAGACTGAAGAACAGCTGCAGTTTCCCTTGGAGTTGTGCGCAGACTCATCGACCACCAATACTCAGCCCTCATCTAAAATCTCAGGTAGCCTTTATCCATTTTTTTATTTTATTTTATTTTTTTATTTTCCTTTAATGCTCCCAGACCTCCTCCTCTACCCTCCACCACTAACACTTCAGGTACAGTCTCTTTACTCAGCCCAGCTGCAAAACTCTGCCAAAATCAGCTGGTTATGGTTCGTTCAGCAGGTAAATAATTGGTGGTGTGTCATAGCTGAGTGTGTTCTGTAGATGTGGACTTAGATGGCAGCGTGACATAGTCTAGATGAGACGTCCTATTCTATTCACATAAAGTAAATTAATTCCCAAGAGCAGCCTTTAACCTTTACCAACTATAGATACAGCATTTTGGCGCACAAAACTTTCAAACTTGGGGTAAAAATGTAATGTAAGGGAATGACCCCAAATTCTTTTGGCTTCTTATCAAAGACAAAGGTAGACTGTGATTGTGTGTGTGTGTGTGCGTGACAGGTGTCCCAGAGACTACCAACATCTCATCTAGAGGTAAGCCCCGTTCTCCTCAATCATCCCCCCCCCTCCCACCTCCCTGCTACCAAAACTACTACACTGCCCTGTTTTGACTTTTCATCCTTGTGGACAGAGTTACTCTGCACCACTCCCAAACCTCATCCACTTTTGGTCCTATCTGTTCTTTTGTTCATTTTTTGTGTCTTGATTTGTTTTTTTGTTTATTTTTCCTTTTGTTTTGTTTTGTTTTTCTCTTGTTGTCGTTTTGCGTTCTCGTATGTTCGGGTGTGGGCTCTGTGTGTGTGTGTCTGTCTGTTTGTGTGTGTGTTCGTGTGTATGTGTGTGTGTGTGTGTGTGTTCTCTCCAGCTGCCTCCGTTGATTACGGTTCCTTTGCAGACAGATGCAGCACCTGGCTAGAGCTGCTTAGGCTGAAAGCTCACACCATAAGACGAGGATCAGTTAAGACAAGTAGGAGGACACAGTCTCTAGAACACTCTGGTGATCATACCCACAAATACAGAACATGGTCTCACAAGCAGTCCCACATACACACACACTCGCACATGCTCGCAGAGACTCACACACCCCTCCATGCATGCCGCTGGGGGGCGGAGCATCCTAAATCAAGCACCAGCTTTTTAGCTAGAGTGTGAAAGTTGAAGCCCCGCCCCTCAGAGGGATCCACAATCAACAGCTTGGCTTTAAAATGCCTGTAGCCATGGTAACTATGATGAGAAATTACTAGGAAGCTGGGGTTATTTTGGGGGTGTTTTTGTGCATACGGCGTGCTTGTACTTGCAGCAATTTGATGACAATTACTGGAAGCATTTCTTTTATTTCTCTCTGCATTTGCATTCATGAATGTTCTTAAGCTGAGAAAACAATACATGATTCGAGGATATACTGTGCAAATACGAATCTCAATGTGGTAGAGATCACCGTGGGGCAGAGGTGCAATGCTTTTCTGCAAGATCTGGTATGATTTTCAGTCCTGTGCACTGTAAGTGAACTACAGTCTAATGTGTGGCTCTGAAGGTCCCTGGTTTGATGGATGTAAGCCACATCAGGTAAATTTGCAAAAAGACAATGGAGCATCTTTCACACTCTGGCTCGTCTACATGTGCCCAGCTCAGCTCACAGCTATCTCTGTCTGTCTCAATTTCTCAAATTTCTTTTACAAATGCAAACAGATAAAAAAAAATCATTTCATATACTTCACTGTATTGCAAATACTGTATTCACACATGTAAACATACACAGCTGTGCTCAGGTCTGCCTGTCTGCAGACACTGTTTAACTGTCTTGTCTGTTTGCCTCAATTGCATGACATGCATGGCAGCGCATGCCTTCAATGTGATTGTCTCCGTATCACACATTCACACCAATGCATGCCATGTTACATACACACAGACAACTAACTTACACATATGTAAGTGTATACACATGATACTGCTGTGCAAAGGCTGACAGGTTTGCATTTTTGCACGCACATTCCACATTCACATTTCTTTCTGCTTCAAAGTCATGTCTGCTTTTAATTTTTCCACATTTTTGAGTGTTTTTCTGGTATCTCCATTCCCTTTTATCTTTTTTTTCCCCCTCCTCTCTTTTGTTTTCTTTTCATGTCCCCCTCTTTTGGACCTCTGCCTGCTCTCTTTGAACCTGCAGTATCATCTTTGGAGCGCTCAAGTCCACTGCCTGAAGGACGTTCCCGCTCGCTGCGTTCCAACCGCTCTTTTGGAGGCAGTTCGGTCACCGTGGTAAAAATGTCACCGCTCTCCTTCCTCCCTGGGACACGCATCATTAAATATCTTGGAATCATTAACATGTTTTTCATCAGAGAGACGACATCATTGCGGGAGGTACAACTTCAAGTACACTCAACACATTTAAAGGCCTCCCTAAAAACGGTGAATTAAATATAGACTTGTCTCTGTCCTGTGCAGGAAGGCGGCGTTAGCGGCTTCCTCCATTCATTCATTGCAGAGGTGTTTGCAATGGTTCGAGCCCATGTAGCAGCCCTGGGTGGCAATGCAGTGGTTTCCTATAGCATGAAGGAGTGTGTGTTTATGGAAAATCCAAACAAGAACCAGGTGCGCTCTCGAACACACACTCCCATGCTCATTGTCAAAACACACTTGAAGTATTTACCTGTTATATTCAATCAGTACACGTGAACATGATGAACTACTCCTTTCATCTTCAGATGTCACATTTGTCAGTGTTTTTATGGTTTAATCTCTCTTTGTTCCTCCTTCAGGCTCAGTGTCTCATTAACGTGAGTGGTGATGCTGTCATCTGTGTAAGAGAAACGGAGCAGGAGCACATCCCCTCAAATATTGGACAGACCTGCACTAGCGGAACAGATAAGGCTACGTGACAGTGAAACACAGACCCTCACTTTGTCTGCTGGACACACAATCTGACGGAACACAATCTGAGTCTTTGTGTCTGCCTTAAACTCTGTAAAAGATCCAAAGGTTTGGACACAGGCAATGAGGAACAAGTATGACACTCAAAAAACTTGCATCTGTATTAATGTAAGAATGCAGGATTTTTCTCCAAGTTACTCACTTTATTTAAAGGGGGCATTTGTGCAGGAGATACCAATGTAGTCCTTAGGGAATTAGGTCATCTTAGAATATTTCAAAACTGGAAACAACCGCCAAATGACCCCTTTAGCTTTTGCCAATTTATTAAAACCGTCCATTTTGGGGTCAGTTAAAGCTACAGTGTATTTGCCATCCTGTTGTGTGTGGGCACAAGTAACATTTGAGGCAGCTATGACTAACATGTCCATCCACAGCTCCAGGAGTCATTGAATTGTCACACCAAAAGAGAGACAGTTGTTTACTAATAAATAATTAAAATTCATTCACATTCAGTGTTAGGCCATTTCCCGTTTGTGTATTTCAGTGTGGCCTCATTTAAATGGTATTTAAATGTGGCATATCTGGTGATTTTTCTTGTATAAAAAGTTCTCCATAAAATGGACATTTTGAAGCTATAATCCAAACAACCCCAGACAAACCCGTGATGCCATTTAGTTATAATTAATTAGTACTTTATTAGTCACCAGTTTTAATATCCAAAAGAGATTTTGTATTGGTTTTGCTGATGGATAATTTTCAAAGCTACTGTTGAAGTATTGCTCACATGCAGTATCCTAAACATAATTAATTTTCTCTTGAAAAAGTCAGTTATGTCATGGATTTGTCATGTTTTTTATCAGTAAAAACAGGCCAGGAATACAGGGAGATCAGTATATTTTTACAGGACAGTAATTCTCCTCTTAAAAAAGCCAATTTTGGTATGACAGTAAGAATTTTATTGCTTTATCTAAAAAATGTGTCAAATGGCACAATGTGTATAGCTTTTAATCACTAATGTCAGATGGATATAAATGAATCAGACATGCAGTTAGATATATAATGTGGCCTTTCTGGCCAGCAAAAGGACACTTGTTGGAATTAGATCTTTTAGGTCTTTACCACCAATATGGAACCGATTCCTCTCTGTTTCCTACACATGCTTATCAACTGTTCTTTTTTCAAAGCATTTCAACCAAAAAACTAAATGTTCTGGCCCCAAAAAGTTGGTTTTCAACTGGAACCAAAAGAAAAGTTTTAGTGTTGAAGCAACTCCTGCCCCACTTGCAGCTCTGAGGTCAGTTCATTCCCTTGATGCTTTTTGCTGTTTTTGTCAAATTTCAAACACTTTTTGTTTTGGCTCTCATTTCCTAAATAATAGTTCTGCTAATGATCTGTCCATCTTAAGTGTTTGTGTTAAATGCTGGAGAAAATCTTCTGGTGTAGGTGCCACCTAAAAAAATTAAATGTTCTCTCAATGTAAATGTTCTCCTAAATCAGAGTTAAGTATTTTTGTAACATGAAATTAATGAAACCTACAACTCATTTTGCCTGTGCAATCAGTACCTGATGTTTTGACTCACTGTGTCAGAAATTTAGTTGTATTATATTCTGTTTCTGTGATCAGTTTCCACTATTTGTGTCTAAAACTTGAATGTACATACATTATTTTAGATATGTTTGCTTTCTCACTAGCAGCATGCAGACTCACTTTTTGCCATTAATCTGTATGCTCATCTGGTATGTCTTGTATAATAAACTCAGACAAAAATGCATGTGTGTGATCATGGTCTTTGATAAAGCTGTGTATATATTCTTTACTGAAAAGGACTTAAGTACAGATTGATAATACTTTAGGCCCACTGCCAGTGGTGTTGGAAGAATTCAGATCCCTTAAGTAAAACATAAGTAAAAGCCCTTAATGAAAAGACAAGTATGATTAGTAACATAAATCTAGTGTTACTAAAAAAGAAAAAAAGAAGTCATTGTTTTTACTATCATGTGAAATTATTATTGTAAATGCATTAATATAAAAGTATTTTACTGTTGTAGTTAGCTGAGATGGAGTTAATTGACTATTTTGCATAGAAATGTTTGTAAAAATACTGAATATAGTTTGTCATGCTGTCACAAAAACTCAGAGCCGACATTGACATAATGCTTGTTTTGTCCAGCCAATGGCATGGAACTCTAAACTATT
>JAPZDZ010000023.1:12678741-12695249 GCA_029783805.1 Acanthurus tennentii | reverse complement strand
CACACACACACACACACACACACACTCACACACACACACACACACACACACACACACACACACACACACACACACATACACACACACACATACTCACACACATTTTCCTGTTGTAACTTCTCAGGACTTCTTTGCGCAAAGCAAACTTTTTGTCCCTATCAGATTCCCACTGTTTCACTTACAGTTTATTGTTAATGTGTCCATTCATTATTTTTCTCTCCTTCTCTTTGTCTTCTCTAAATTACATGAGGTTACTTCATATTTTTCCTCTCTCTTCTTTTATTTAATAGGACACTTTTAGTGAAGTGCGCCTAACATTGATGTGTTACAGTCATCGGTGTTAAATCAAACTGAGATTCAACGGCACCTCTCCCCTCGGTGTCTTTACCTGGAGATTTTTTGTTAACACCTATGTGCCCCAACCTACTTAAACTTTATAGAGCTCTTTTTTCTTAGGTAAAAAAAGTCTTACAATAATGTATATTGTATAACTTTTATGCAGAGACATATTAATAATACAGTGAAAGCTTGTTATTGTTCTTGGAGTAAAATGGGATTAAAGAGCTTTAAAAACTATTAACTACAGAGAACTCCCTGTTATATAAGAGCCAAAGACCTCTCTCTCACACGCACACACAAACACACACAAAGCATGAAGTAGTACAGTAAAATCCTGATCGGACCACAGAGGCCACTGGAGATGAAACTGATGCGTGGGATGCATGTGACAGTTATTGAAAGTGTGATGAGTGCCTGCAGCGCTCTGTCACAAGACGCCCCTACGTCCACAGCCCGCACGACCTAAACTGCTGTCTGTGGAGTGGGTGTGGACGTAGACAACCTTACTCGCTGAGCTTATTTGCTGCTCTGCCCCTCAGTGTGTTCATGCATCCTTGTCCCAAATCCCAGTAAATCAACCTCACCTCTGTCTCACCTCCTGGAGGAATGACCTCGTTTAGCTGCTGGACCCTTTTCTCACATCAGTGACTGTCAGAGGGCAAGACAGACATTTACTGCTCTCCAACTGCTGCCCTTCACCGCTGTAAGGGCTACAACCAATGATGAGTTTCATTGCTGATGAACCCGATTGACCGATTGATAGTTTGAACAAAAAAAAAGCTAGCCAAAAATGACCTTAGCTTCAGAGAGACATCTTTTAACAAGTTGTTTCGTTCCAGAAAAAAGTTACAAAAGTCAAAGATATTTAAATTACAAGAATAAAAAAAAGGAAATTGTGATGTACCATGTTGTACAAACTGGAACTAGAGAGTATATTTTGCTTTTGCTTAATTAACAAAATAAACAATCAGTTATTGAAAGAGTGATTTATTTTGAGGTTTTTGCATGGAGCACGTAGAAAAAGTAGACAAATGAGTGATTTGGTGCAAAATTATATTATAAAATAAATTAAATTGACCTCCATTGTTTAAACCTTGAACATATCTCCACAGGTTATTACTTTAAATATATAATGTAGCTAATATAGGGCATATTGCATGGATATAAATGAGAATAAAGTGCTATTAACAGTATGATAAAGTTGCTGTCACTTACTATTGGGTTATGTTGATTAATCAGTCCTTAATGGGTTAAAGTATTATATCTTTGTTCTTTTTTGACTTTTTTTCTTTATATAAAATATGATACACTTGTTATCTATCTGTAAAAATAGCCTGCTGACTAAAGCATTTCACTTTATTTTTATGTCTCACTTGAATAGACCTCGACGTAGTAGTGACGCAGAAGCGATCAACATAAACAATCTCACAACAAAACAAAGGAAAAACTTAGGCAAAGTTTTGCTCTTAAAGTCAAACACCGTAAACTTGAGCATCATTCACACTTCAGTGTCTCAGACAGTGGTACCTGTGTCTGTGGGTGAGGCTCTGCAGAGTCAAAGCCCGGGACTGGATCTCCAGAGGCAGGAGGGCGAGCAGCAGGCACAACCACGCCGGCAGCAGCGCACACATGGCGGCGCAGTGGTGACGCACTGCCAGAGAGGGGGCCGGATCTCAGACAACCAGAATACTCTATAGGTTGTGGATGTATATATTTCAAAAACTTAAAAGGTTAAGAGTCTTTCGCGGCTGACAAATTTAAATTTATTTCTAAGAACTCGATTGTCCCGCGCAGATGAGGGTCCTTGACAGCATCATCGGTCTTTTCTGCTGCATCCGCCGTCTGGCCTTCTCGCTTTTAATTAGAAAAATCCGCCGAAAATAAGACGTGTAACCTCAGTAACTCATTGAGGCTCACATCGGGAGCAACTGGAGTCCTGAGCTCTCCAGTTTATAAAGCCTGATTGAGGGAGGAGGAAGAGGGAGGAGGAAGAGGGCTTATTGTCTGTCCTTCTCAACTACCTAACCTCTAATAAACCTCACAACCTAATTAAACCTCAAGAGCTCCAGGCTTCTCATATAATCTCTGTTACAGAGGTAAAGCACATTTGCCATATTTGACATTTTGGGTGGTTTTGTTTTAATGTGAGGTCATGACCTTGTAGGCGTCCTGATGCATTTCATTATTATTGGATTTAGTTTCTTTTTACACAGTGAACTTAGGCCTATATATATATAGCCAGTGTGAGCTTGACCCACTTAGAAGTCAACTGCTGAGAGACATCATAAGTCATATGAAAGTCCATGTATTCATAAGTGCACACTCAGCATATTTCATTTACAGTTATGTAAGTTTATTCATAAATCATGTGGAGACAAGCTGAGAAAGTCAGGTGAAAGGGCCATGTTTGGGGATGTTTGGGGATATTTTTTCATTAAATTGACGAAATGAGAAGTTGATTTATACCCAAGGCCGTGCGGATTACATCATGCGTGTGCTATAAGGACAATGTAGGAAGTGATAAACAAAAACACAAAAATGAACCCAACTCAAACTGGACTTCAGTTTTAAGCTGAGATAAGAGTAGCAGTGCTATCAAATCATATGTTTTAAATGAGAGGCAGCAGGTGTCAGTGAGACCCCATAAATGATATTATCCATAAATGATTAGCTGACAGTAAAACTTTGCTGATAAGAGATGAAAGAAGGGCATTGATACAGCTTCTGTCTCTTGCTTATTGCTTAATGGAAAAATCTAAAAATGCATATAGAGTTAAAGCTTTGTGAGTCTTGACTCGTGCCAGCTTGCACCTTTTAAAAGCTTTGTCTGTGGTGCAGAACAGCTTTGTTTTTTCTGTTTTTGTAAATTTAACTGTAAAAGCTGACATTTATCTTTACAGTCCGGCCCAAGATTCAATTTCAATAAAAGGAAATAAAAAAACTTTGGGATCACTACTGGCTGCTTATGTGACTCAGGTGGATTCATAACCAGAAGACCTTCCTGTGCCGTATTTACTGTGTTTGAACAGCTTGCTCTATTTGAGTTAACTGGTCACAGCGAAAGCATATGAAGTGATGTGGTGGTTCAGTGGTGTGTATAAATCTGCCTTCCATACAGCAGTTTTTTGAGATGTTAACTCGAACTTTAGGCTAAAAATCCCTTATGCAGTAACTAGATTCATCGATCGGAGCGATCATAACATGAGTAACAGGTCGGACAAAGAGAAGAAAAACATGTCAGTTTTTAGGGTCATGTCTTATGTCTTTGCATGTTTCCTGTGAAATACTGGGGTAGTTTCACCTCTTGAGGCCTTTAAATATTCTACACAGTCTCAGAAGGCGAAATCCGTCTTTGCTCAAAGTGCTTACGGCTCATGAAAAAATGTAAGCTATGACAAAGTGCTGCGAGTTGACTTTGCTTCATTTATGGGGGTCACATGGCGTAAAAGGTTCAGGAAACACAGCTTTAACCAGACCACTGGTGTAGGTGGAGCAAGATCTTTTGTCCCACATATCAGAAGTGTGTCTGTGTACAGAAATTAATATCTAATAGTTGTGCAACTGGCTTCAGGCCTGACTGCTGCTGTCATGGTTTCCCTTGATTTAGAAACATACAGAGAAATGAAGGAAAAGATGCAGAGAGGTGGTCTGAGGTTGGTCGCAGTGATCATGCTCTCCTCGTTTTCCCTCTATAACAACGACTATTCTTTTTTTGTGAAGGAGGACACAGATGAGAAGCTCAGAGTCTGAACCTGATTAAAAGAATGCTCTGTATGTGGAGGTGGCTTCAGGTCTTAATTAAAGGGCTGAGTGTGTGTGTCCGTGACTCAGCAGTTTGAAGTATTACCTTCTAAGCTCAGTTTCCAACACTGTGAGCCTTAACTTAGTCCAGCATGTGCATTAACACATCTCCTATCTATCCTTAGAAGACCTGTGTGTGTGTGTGTGTGCGTGTGTTTGTGTGTGTGCATATGTGTGTACGTGGGTCCAGACTCATACACTCTCCCTCTGATCCCACAGCACGCAAAGATGCTTTGGCTCTCAATGGAAAGGCTGAGTTTCAGATTTAGTCTTAACTCTGACTAGCCTGCTGGACACCTCAGGCTGAAATCAGAGAGGAAATCAGACGTCTGGACACGCTCACAATTTGTAAGAATAATCTGGGCAACTTCTTGCTTTAAGACTAGGACTTAAAGGCAGATAAATATCTGATGTTAAATCTGAAGAGTCCAGTTTTTGGATGTGGACTCGATGTTGCACGGGTAAAAGGGGCTGTCGCTGTAATAAAATCTGGAGATTTCTTCCCTGTCGGGTTCAGTGGGTGCAGTGGGTCGGGAGACGTGGCGTTCAGGTGCAGAGACAAATGAGATATGCTATGATTGTAGCATACTTTGTGAGACATTTGCGTTTACACTGAAGAAATATTTTGCCTATGCAAACACTTTATGACTTACCGCGAAGAGTGATCTTAAAGTTGCTTGTATTGTTATTAACATTGACATGTCTTCTTACATATTTGATGGTTTTAGATTTGTCTCCCACACAATTATGGACAATTTATCACTATTAAAATATTGTGATTTTAATTGACTCGTCTTCATATTATCTCTTTTATATCAGGGAAAATTAAGATTGCAAATCTAATAATACAATTTAAGTCAATAAAATAATTTTTAAGTCATAATGATTCCAGTGCAAAGGTGCTCTGATGCCTCTGTGTGGTGAAATATGGAACTACATGATCACAAATGATCATAAAACAACTACCACACCGTATTGTGACCGTTCTTTGTTCATATCTTTACACTTAATCTCATTCAGAAAAGTTCACCAAAAGCCTTGCATTAACATTTAGCCTCGCACAAACACACCCACCCACCCCCAGGAAAAAAAGAAAATGCGTCTGCTGTACACAGGTCACTGATGCACAGGATACGATGCTCTACTGACAGTAAAAACTAAGGGGTTGCCTAGAAATGATTATCAAATTTCCCCTCAGTGCTGTCTGCATTCAAAAAAGTGTTATATATATATATTCTAATGGTCATGCTTGAAATTATTTTTAAAATTTTCAAAATAAAACATTTAATTACCATTTCAGTATAATTCTCAAAACTGTCCTGATTTTGTTCCAGTGTGGCTAAAAATGTGGTCAGATTCACTTCACATTATTTAAGCCAATCTTAACTGATAAGCTCGTATTTAAAGAGCAGTGTTTATAATGTACAGGTCTTGTATGTTCTAGTCAGTAGGATTCCTGTTTGACTCCTGCTGCTATTAGAACAATTTCATCTTTTTCAGTGCGTGATACACACTTGTTTTTCTGTAGAATGGTTTAAACATATACGTCCACCTTGTAAATACAGTTTATAGTAATTATGTATATCAATTATATATGTAATATCAATATATTCAACTGTATTTTGTGTGAAAATATCACACATTTCATGCTGTTATCTCGAGATCACAAGTAAACAATTATTTTATTACCTCAAGCTTGTTTCCTTGAATCTCTGGTTCCTTTATCTTGAAACAAAAAGGCAATTTTTTCCGATAACAAGATAATTTATCACGAGAAGACAACTTGATAAGATTCATAAGAATGGACCATGACACACATTACGCTGCTCTGTGGGATGAGTTTGGAGTATTTGAAGCAAACAATATGAACTTTTGTTATTTATAAGGCATTGGACGAGTATTTCAATCAGAATATCTTACTGTCTTACAGGGACACTGCTGCAGCATGCTGAGCTTAGTGCCACCAAAGACAAATGTGAGTGGTTTAAAGAAACACACACAAGCTGCATTACCCCCCCCCCCATTGCAGAAATGGACAAGAATGCAGTCAGACTCTCCCCCAGAGCTCACAAAGGGCTTTGGAGATATGGTTGTCCAGAACTAGAGAGGAGAACTAAAAAGGAGAAGAGGAAGTGAAACTACCCACACTGGATGTAAATCAAAAAGGATAAAGGAAGTGTGGATCAATAATGGATTCTCCTAGATCTGTGCCTTTGTCCTAAATCAATTTTAAGATGACATTTATGCCACACACACATTCAGGCAAACATTATAAGTTATGAAGAAATGACCTTCTGTTTTTTGTTTACTTGGAACAACAGGTTATTTTTCTCTTAATCTTGAGATAAAATACTTCAACTCGTGATTTTAGGCATGACTGTTCTTAGCTTATCATTTCACCCTGTGTGCACACAAGTTAACTTGTAAATACAACCTTGGATTTGTCCTTATTTCCTAAATAGTTTCTTTATTTTCGCACTCTATATTTTTTTTTATTATAGCACCTGCAATATTAGATAATTATATACTGTAAAATCATCTTTTTGTCTTATAGTGTTAGTGCAATCATCCCAGCAGGTCACTAATAACATGCTAAACTTCTGACTTCTGTCCAAGATGTTACAACGAAGGTTGTTAAATACGATACATGCTGGGTTCTTGTGCTGGCAGCAGGTGGTGCTGCTCTCAAACCAAAGACCTAGAGACACACTGAGAGCACCAAGAGTTCCTTTAGGGTCAGCACAAAAACACAGGACATAAACTATAGCTATAAAAGAGTGCCCAAAATGCAGAGACATAAAAGGAAGCAAATAAAATATCGGCTTTAATGTTCTTTATTTGAAAACATGAGATCTTTTCTTGTCTTAAATCCACCATATAAAGAAAAGTGTCTGTCATAAATGCTTTTATTTTTTTAACAGAGTACAGAATAATATATGTAAAGATGCAGAGATGAGCTCTGCCAGTCCATGCATGCACAGTCATGACAGTGTGTTCACACTGGCATCAACATATCACACGTGATGGCAGATTGTTTTCATAATAATCGTGAACTGTCAGTGACTTTTAGAAAAAGATACCAGAGGACTATTATAGATTTTTGTTATTAATGTGTCCAAGAGGAAGACATAAATGATCTTGAAGATCTTGACCTTATAAAAAAATCTGATAATGCACCATTGCGTTAAAATACATTAACATGCAACATTACAACGTCACTCAGTGTCACATTATCCGATGACGACTTTACACAACATGAGCCGAATACTCAGCCGGGTCTGATTAACTGCTTTTTAAAGCACAACAGACTCCTTTATTCTCCCACACACTGTTCATAAACAGTATTTTCTTTTCTATTTTACAACTTTAAGACCTATATAAAAACATCCATACTGTGAAGTAAGTTTTGCCCAAAGTGATGAGTTACACAATATAATTTTATAGCCAGATATTACAACTATATAAATGTGTAAAAATGTGAGCATATATGTGTGTGTTTGCGCTTTAGGTTTAGCCTTGCTGTCCCAGAGCTGTGATGAGATCCTGAAGAGGCTCAGTCTCCTCCGGCTCCAACAGGGCATGCTGCCGGCAGAAGAGTATGAGGTGTGTGAATAGTGTGTTGAGATGTGGGTGCAGGCCCAGAGCCAGCGTCTCTCTGTAGTGAGACCAGTAAATGTGAGCCAGAGTCCTGAAAAACAGCACAAACACCTTCTGGACGAGAAAGACGAAGCCTGTCGGAAACACTGAACCTGGAAAAGAGGGAGGAGATCATAGTTTTGCAGTGAAACTGGAGTGGAGCGCAGAACAATGCAGCGTAATTCCAATGGCCTTTTACCTGCTTTTGTGGGAAACACATCCTCATCAGTCAGAAGCTCCTGGACGTATGACATGGCGTAGTCGAAGTAAAGTGGAGCAGAGCACTTAAGCTTCCTGCCGTGGTCGTCAGTCCAAACATAAACCCTGAAAATACCAACACATGGTCATTAACACACGAAAAAAGTAAAAAATTTCAAAAGGAAAATTCAGACTATATCTGATGTTTTTTAAGGGATATATGTCATGACATCACTGTGTAGCCTCTTAAAGGCAACTGAGCAAATTGCCTTTGCTTATAAAGGCTTAAGATGAAGTTAAAAGCTTTGTTTAGAGTTAGGAAGTATTTTCATAGAAAGAAATAAACTTTAATCATCATAACTCAAGTTTATCTGCTGTATTTTGAACAATACAGAGCTTATACTTAGAAAGTATCCACTTCTGTTTAAACAGTGTTCATCAGATCTGGAGATCATTAATCCTGATCAGTTTATTTCCTGTGCATTATATAATCAGTGCTTCCACAAAGCAAAACAGGATGTAACCATGACAGATAGTAAAACTGGTGGGAAAAAAAAGGTCTATCGTGTGAAAGGGATCTAATTGTGGAAAATGGCAGAAATGGAACATAATATTTATATGTATGTCTTCATTAGTGCAGGATCACCTCAAAATATAAGAACTGTTGTGTTTTTTAAAGCAAGAATGAATCTCTTCTATCTACAGAGGAGCAGGTCCTTTTTCACACAGTCTGCCATGTTTTTACAGAAGCCCAGAATTGACAAACCAAATACTTGCTCTTAAGAGAGCCTTTTGCATTTTTTTTTTTGCCAGTTTCCTGCCATCACTCTTGGAAAGGGAGGGTGAGCGGAGGGAAATTCAGCAGGGGGATAGATCACAGTTTTGGAATTTTCAAATAGTTGTTTGATTTTGAAAAAAGCAGGATATTTTATAAAACTATCGTCTTGATTTGAGTATAGTTTCTCTTGTTATTTACCATTGCTCTGTAACAATGCAAGAATATCACATGTCAATGATGACTTTGCTCAGTCATTTGAGAGCAATTGACTACGCAAAGGAGGGTTCATGATCGACAGCTGGCGAAGTATGTTTGATGATAGACATGCAAAACAAACAACGGCCTTAATCTCAAAGCTGCTTCACTGTCCCGTCAAGAAAAAACATCACTGCAGAACTGAAGAGACTCTGTGATGATGATGATGCAAATGAGCTGCACGCTTGGTCGATCGTGCTGAAGAATATTTCCTGACCACAGATTCCTGAGCAGCCCTGACAACCGTATCATATGTAACGATCACTTGTCATTATACACACAACTGGGAGATCCAAAGTGCTGCCCTGCAGACCAGAGCAATGCAGCAGACTGATCATTACTTGGCAAATTTGCTTCCCTCCCTCTCTCAGTTTTATGTGTTTATGTATATGCATTTGTCCATTTGGTGTTATGGGGTTTTTGAGGGGAGGGGCATCTTTTTTTGCTATTTGTTAGCGTGTAAGTGACAAAGCCGATGCAGTGTGTTGTAAAACATAATTAATTCTAAATTTCACACTGAGTCTAACTGTCACATGGTTACTATGTAATTATATACCAGTGGTCTATTCAAAGTTTGCAGAGAGACATTACATACGGTGTAATAGCTGTGAGTCTGTGGAGCCTGAAAGTTTTCCTGGAAACACGCTCATGGACAGCAGTAGCATTTGAATTTTTGACGGTGACTGGCTTTTGAGTTCGTGACAAAGGCCTGCCAAATACAGCCCGCCCAGAGTAGGTTTCATAATTTATCCAAGTGTACATTATGACATCACCTCCTTCATTATAAGAATGTGAAAAAAAAACAAGTGATAAACTTTAAACTGATACAGGCCACTACAGTCAAGGTCTGAAGTTTTATCAGATATAAACCTGAGAGAAACACATTTTTGAGTAAAAGGGGATCTTAAAAGTATCTACGTGACAAGATACCTCCTGAACAAAGTTCTTTTTCTTGTAATTTGGGTGAACTGACCCTTGAAGTACATGTAGTGTAATACTCAGTAACTTACACGTTGCCTGGTCCACAGGCAGTTGGGCAGGTGCTGGGAGTGCAGAACTCAGACAGCGCGCTGGAGAACAGGTTTATGTGCTTGAAAAATGCCACCGCTGAAAGAAATCAATAAGATGAAAATTACATCTCATACATTTTCCTCTTACTTTTTTATTTTTTTTAATATTTGATTTGCAGTGAGCGGGGGGGTGGATAAGGACACAGTGAGAGCGCTGAAAAAACTGCTGTGTTCAACGGGGGTCGACTCACTGTTGCTGGCAAGCCACTCTGCCTTGTCGACGCCCGGCGGTAGCACGGTGAGGGCAAACACGTCTGTGTGTGTGATCTGCTGGCATACATACTGCTGCTGCAGATATGGACGCTCCTCCAGATTATTGTTATTAATTCCCCTTGGGAAAACAGTGCAGAGTTAATGAAGCGGAGGGAAAACGGGAAAAGACTGAGAGGCAGAAAATATGAGTGTGTAAAACACTCGATGGGTCAGTGGATTAATTACTCCTGCTGCAGCCAGTAGATAACATGTTTTATTCTCTCTGATGCTCTCTCATCAGTCTTGTCCTCTCTGACTGGCACACACATGCATACACCTACACACATGCAAACAAAGCAAAAACACCACTATAACTGCAGACCTGAACTTCTAAATAAACAAGCATGTAATATAATGAAGGCAGTCAATTCAGAGCCAGAGTAATTACTGTTAATGAAACTCAGTGCTGCAGTGGTCAGTGCTGCAAAGCACATAACTGAACGGCCCAACGTTGTGCAAGATAATCAACAGAGGTGACTGCTGAGGCTCGCTGGCTTTTCCAAACTTCTCTTTTCTACGTCAGTTTGTACACTTACAGATAAGCCACAGGTAGTTCTTTAATAAGTAACGTGGGGCTGACAGCCTTGGAACTTGTGATAACTATAAAATGCAAGCAGGAAATAATTTATATTGTTTGCAAATGCCAGTGTGTACTGGAAAGTCAAACCTGGCAGCATGATTTGACTTTATGCAAACAGGGAGGCCACGTTAGCGCAGGTAGGCCGTGTGTGTGTGTGTGTGCCGTACTAATGTTAAGTTGCTCTATTCTTGTCTCTTGCTAGAATGTTTTTTAAGATGACGCTTCGGATTAAAATGAATATTTTCGAGGTGTGGTGGAATCGGGCAGCTGCCACACTCAGTTTTTAGACAGCAGCTGAGAGTTTACTCAATGTGACCTTGCCTGTTGTGATAAGCTAAACACAGTGCTCTCTGTGGGGTTACGCTGCTCCTGGCGTACATATGTGTGTGTGTGTTTGTGTGTGTGTGAGGGCTGGGTGGGGAGAATTAGTTTAATGGTCTAAACAGCGGGTCTTTGTCCAAAGTAAAGGTCATGAGAGGTAGAGGAGGAGGAAGAGTTACAAAGAAGACTGTAAAAATTAGCTGTTCAAAGGCACCGTTGTGCAAATTCTAACCTCTACAAACTTCTCTCATGTTCACAGGAACTTCTTTTGTTAACATCCTGTTTTTTTGGGGGGGGTTTTTTGCAGCTCTTTGGCTTTAACTCAGTAACCACCTCTTGGCTACCAGTCGTCAGCACGCACAAACACACACAATAAACCCGGAGCTACTTGTGATGTTGTGTTTGTGTGTAAACACACTCCTCTGTGAACCTGCTCTCCTGCTTTGGACCATCTGTTTACCTTCACCTCTGCCGTGTGGGTGAAATAAACTCCTCTTCAGCACAGCCAGCTGGATGGAAAACAGATTGATCCCGAAGCAAATATTTGAATAGAGACGTACACAGAATCTCCCCTTGTCTCGCTGCAAAATGCTCAACATGTGTTCCTGCTGTTAAAGGAATCTAACTTCACTGATGCCATCAGCCAAATATGTAACACACACACACACACACACACACACACACACTCACATACACACACACACTCACACTCTTATCTGAAGAACATTCCTCAGTAAACCATGTGCAGCCAGCCTTCTAGTCATGTTTCATCCACACTATCCACAGCTATAACCACAACTTCCTTTCCTGTACATTAAAGTTCCTTCAGAGTATGAGAGCGTATAAAAGTGGCTATGGAAAGCAACAGCAAATGAAAAACACTGCACTTATTTTCATAACGGAAACTTGTAGATAAATGTGAGGCGGATGAAGAAAAATACAACTTACAGTTTCTCATTGCTGATGTCTGAAGGCTGAAGAGTCTTGTTGTCTGCCTTTGTAGCCGAGGGGTAACTATGACAACCCCCCATGGCGTAAAGCTAAGAGCAGAGCTGTTGGTCGTGCCAGCCCCACTTTTCCATCCCAAACATACTAACACACACACTTCCACACACTACGGGCAGCATATGGTAACCCCTGCTCCAACAAAAACATCTCTCAGCTCACAGATGAATCCATACAGCTGAAAACCACAAAAAGGTCCCTTTATGAAAAAAGTTTTCCAAAATACAAAAAAAGGAAGCAATCCAGAAGTTAAGGATCGTCTTCTGCGTGGAAAACTGAAGCTTTCCAGCTGTTTGCCTCTCCTTTCGCTCCAGTAATCCAGTGTCAGTGTGTATATGTCTCCTTTGTCTAGAGTCCCACACCCCACTGGCTCCTCCTCTCCCAGCTCCAAGCAGACAGGCAGGTTTCTCCACAACCCATTAAAAGTATAAAAACACAACTCCGCCTTCTTCCCCTTTCCACCCACTCTGCATACACCCTCTCCTCTCCACATTCATGTCCACCCCACAGAGAGAACAGGCAGGTGCGGGTGACACGGTAGAGGTGGTTTTCCTCTGTGGAAGTGGAAAGAGAGAGGGGGGAAAAAGGAGAAGAAGGGCAGAGAGAGGAGTGGAAGGAGAGGCTAAGAACAGCAACAGGTTTGCTTAGGATCTGTGCTCCACTCATAAACTATAGTGGAATGATGACACACGATATCTAAGCCGAGGAATGAAACCACACACCCACAATGGCAATGCAACCAAATGTATATATAGGACCCCAGGCTGGAGAGTGTTGTTAACACGAGGGAAAAACACAGGGTCTCCTGCCTCCCCCTCCTCCCCCTCCCCATGGTTACATGACTTCATTTCATCTCTGCCTGCAGCACAGAGATCTATGTGACAGACAGGTTTATGTTTGCATAATTGTTAGTGCGGCTCTCATGTGTTGGAGACATACAGTAAGTAAGGACAAGGAAGCAACATAATACACCAGCTCACCTGCCCATAAGGTAAACATGTCTGTTCCCAAATATTAAGTTCCGGGCTCTCCCTCCCTCCCTCCGGTTTGTGCTGTATATGTGTGAGTTACAGCAGGCTGTAAACATGAGATAAGACACGAGCTCGAGGTTCTTCTTTGTCTGACATATTTATTAGGTTCATATCTGAATGTACAGGCTAAATCGACAACAGGAAACAGACACAGTACTCTCTAAATGAAAATCAACAAAAACAAAAAACAAACACCAGCATCAGTTCACTTTACAAAAAAAAAAGGCATTTTACAACACAGCTGTCTTTTGTACCACTTCCTCCACACACATACATACACACACACACACACATGCGCGCACACAAAATGTAATGAGCTTTAATGTGAGAACAATTTAAACTTTGAAATTGACTCAGTGGAAGTAACATCCAATGGGAAGAAGTAACAATTTAATCCCATTGTGTCTCAATGAAAAGTCTTGGGCATACACTGGACAATACAGCACATACCCAATGAGGTGAATGAGGCTAATGTGCAAACTTAATGGCACTTAAAGATGACTGTATTGTATCTCATGCCATTATGCATAACATCACACCATACCCGTAGGAGACAAACACACACACACACACACACACTCTAAAAACAGAAAGGTTAGGGTCAGATGCAGTTGCTTACGTTTGGTGAAAGACAGGATGACTTATTGTGACCCTGTACACACCCTGACAAAAAACAGCCCTGTTTTTCTCCTCTAACCCAAACTTTAAAACCAGTGCTCACTCTCTGTACAGTTCCACTTCAAACGGCTCAAAGCGCAGAACGGATGAAAGCTAAAATGGTTGCGGTCTAAGATGAAGCTTCAAAGTCTTTCTTTGATATGTGGCATTCTCTCTCACTGCTGATAACACCATCACATGACCAGGAAGAAAAACACGAGGGGTCAAACAAAGACGACTTTAGTTAATTCAAAATCTGTAAGACCACTGCAAGAAAGGAGGCTACTTTACAGATATGAGACCCAGCTGTAGACTGGTGGGAAGACACACTTTGGCAGAAAAGCATCGAAGAAAGAAGTAAGTCTAAAGTTATCTACATGATTCACTCATTCAAGTCAGACAGTCCCACATCTTTGAGTGGGGAACAGTATGGTGACACCGAGCGCCACCACAAATACAAACCAAAAGTGCTTCTTGAAAAAGTGCTTTCGAAATTAAATGCAACAATCTATGTAAATCATTTCATAGGCATATATGCAATTAAAGTCAACTCCTGCCCTGAGAAAGAGAGAGACGAGGAGGAAGTAAAGTAAAGCATGACCGACTGACACACTCAAACTTAAAAGATAATATTGGTTTAGTACAACTTGGGCCTTGTTTTTAAAAGTTCATCCATGATTTTTTTATTTTTTTATCTAGTATGAATTGCTCACCAGGTTAAATGTTTACAACATGGAATAGAGAAAGAAGAGCAGCAATCAAACAGGTTTTGAATAAGCCAACAGCTGTCTAAACAAATTTATTTGGAGACAAATATTTAAAGTGTACGCAGCGAAAATATTAAAAGTAGGGCTGCCACTAATGATTATCCTCATTCTAATCTGTTCTTAGACTCTGTCAGAGAGTTAGCCTTAAAGAAAAAGCTAAAGATGTTTCACAAAGTTATGACCTGAAATTTCTTGTTTTGTCAGCCTCACAATCAAAAACTAAAAGATAATCAATATATCATATATCAGAAATTCGAAATCAGACCCAGGTTTTAATAAACCAAAATTTCCCTTTAAGTAAATAAAATACTAGACACACTACAGTCCACTTACTCGCATTCACACGCACACATGCACACTCCCAAGCCTCCATGTAGGATGCATGGAGCAGAGGAACAGGAACTGACGCTGGGGTATTAACTGAAACACAGACATCATTATTGCCTCATTTCAACGGTACAACACACACATACAACACACACATTGCAACCTGCAGAACAACTGCCTTCCCATACATTGGATTTATTCCAAAAATAGATATAATGTTTATATATACTGTTTACATTTATATTACGTTTACATGTTACCAAGAATAGCCACAACCTAATACAGGTTCAAAATTCACAATATTACATTTAAACAGCTCTGAGGGTGATATGAATTGGTATGTGCCCGTCTCTGTGTTTTGGGGGGGATTTTTTTCTTTTTTTGCACGTGTTCATAGATTTGGTTGTGTATAAATGTGTGTATGGCACTGTGTGTGTTTGTGTGTGTGTGATTCACAGGTGTGCTATCTTTGTATCTGCATATCTCTCTCCTTTGACCTGAGGATGCACTCTGTACCTGAGACAGAGCTCAAACACATATACACACACACACACACACACACACACAAACACACACACACTTCTACACATATAAATACAACCGCACACACACACACCTCTAAACTACATGAATCTTCTCAGAGGCTTGAGGAGGAAGTGACAAATGGTGCTCCCAAATCTGATGCTCCAAATAAATAATTTAGGTTCTAAAAAGCAAAGAAATCTTACTCGGATTTAGAAATGATTTAGGTAGCATTTCTGAAAAAAGTCAAACTGTATGCACTCACACATTAGCGCTAATAAAACGTCTGCCTAGCATTGTACATTGAAATGCCAAAGAGGAAAAAAAAAGCAGCTAGCTTTGCAAGCATCTTGGCTTTTTTAATCTTGGCTGATTATTTGGATACAGTTTTTACTTACTAAAGTGTAAACAGTCAAATGCTCTAATAGAAAAATTCTCTGGGCTGTGATTTGATGCCCACAGAGGAGACACGCTCAAACAAAATTCTGATGTTGAATTAAATAAAAGGTCCAATTTCAGACTTATGCGTTTGTTTTCTTAAAATTAAAGTGCTGCAGCTGGCACACTTTGTGTAGCCTCTGCTCGTCACAACAGGTAAGAGAGCTTATACTTTCCCAAGCTCAATGGGAAAATTCACATTTTGCAATAGTTTGTACATAACTCGTTTTGGCTTTAGGGGTCTGGAACGATGAAAATGTTCATTAAAAACACACATTCCTCTTGGAAGCGGTTCAGTCAAAAATTACATCATGAAGGTGCAGCAGAGATCAACAGAGCCCGTGCGTAGATTTGTGTAATCCAGCATACAAATGGTTAAGGGCTGTTCACCTCAACACTGGGGATCTCCCATTCTTCAAACACAACAAAGGGCATTGGAGGGCTGCTAACAGGAAGCAAAGGTGGCAAGGCTGTGTGTTCAATAGACAGGTATGAAGCATGTGTGCGTGTGTGTGTGTGTGTGTGTGTGTG
>JAPZDZ010000023.1:12654795-12673456 GCA_029783805.1 Acanthurus tennentii | reverse complement strand
CTGTTAGTCTCTGACAGGGTCTGATCCACAAAAGTTTCCCAGCGCCCTCTATAGTCCTCTGGCAGCTCTACAACCAAAAACACAAAAACAACAGCTTTAAGCAAACAATTTTCTACTAGACTATTAGCAATCTGAGTACATATCTTTACATGCAAACCTGCTATGAGGCTACTAATCTGTGTGTGCACTGGGCCCTTCTCCAAGTTGTGGACTACTGTGTTGGCAATCCTGGTCAGATGTCCCATGTACCCTCTTCTCATACCGCCGTCTGACCTAGCAAACACAGAGATACCACACTCAAATCCCACATGCCTTTGCCTGTTTGCAGACACAACATTATGCAATTCAGAGTTCCTTACTGTATTTTATCATTCTCTTCCCAAGCCTCTAGAATTCTCTGCACAAGGTGGCAGTGCTGAAACAGCTAGTGAGAGGAAAAAAACACAACCTGTTGTTTTAAATCCAAAAAAGCCCGTAAATCAAATGTAGTAAGTTTAAACACAAGCACAGACACCTACATGAGTCACCAATAGATTATGAGCAGAGTTCTCAGAGGTGATTGGGGGTTCAGAGGGGGTTTCAGTCAAAGCTTGTTCTTGTGAAGCATCCTGATTAG
This sequence comes from Acanthurus tennentii, assembly GCA_029783805.1. NCBI lineage: Eukaryota > Metazoa > Chordata > Actinopteri > Acanthuriformes > Acanthuridae > Acanthurus > Acanthurus tennentii. The sequence continues at coordinate 12,672,840 of JAPZDZ010000023.1, read as the reverse complement.
GCTTGAACTTTTCCTGGGCTACCAAGCCGGGCTGAAGCCTCATTTCATGGGCACAGGGACGGAGGATGGCAGCAACACAGAGCTCCACTTGGAGGTGCAGGAAGTTGTTCCATGTGTACTTAAAGAACAAGTCCTGAAAAAACGAGACATACATTTTCCACTTGGACATTTAACATCCGCCACTTTTTTCAACACTGCACTCTGAAAATGCTCAACTCACCAGAAGCAGATCCATTGTATTAAGTCGGCAGAGTTCCTGTGCTATGACTGCGTGGCTGGCAGAGCTAGTGTACAGCAAGGAGGCCACCAGTCTGGCTACATGCAGACGTGTGTTCCCTAATGGCTCCTCCAGCACACCCAGAGTAGTCAGCATGGGATTTCGCTAAAAATGCACAATAAAGGGGATACAGAGGCCTGTGCTTCAAAGAGAAGTAACTGAGAGAAAGGTAACGATTAACCTCGAACACAAAAGGTTGGCAAGTTTTACACAAGCTCTGCTGTCAATGTAATTTACGCTGAGTCTGTAAACTGCTCCGAGCAGTTTATTTTCATGTTTAAACTGGTGTTACCCTGTATCAGCACCACCCTTCCATGCAGAGAAAAATGCAAGCACAAGCATCCAGAAGATCAGGTGGACATTAATGCACAGATTGCAAGAGCCTAACACCACATCTGTACTAAGTGTTAGAGATGAGAAAACCTATTAACAAACATCATTTATAGAATATACTTTTACATTTCATCCTGACTATTTTTAAGGTGCACCATTAAGGTTGCAGCTGAACTGTTTCATGTTGTAGCACAGCATTACAGCATAACATGTTACATTCATACAGTTGGCTCTACAGCCTGTGCTTCAGGAAGTAAATCTGATCTCTGAGATGTAGTCCATGTGTATAATTGAAAAGTCCTAATTATTTTCACAGATTAAGACAGACTGTGTTATATGTCAAAACTACAATGGTGTATTGGGACCGATAAAAGTAAAATAAATAAATAAATAAATAAAAATACACTTAATACATCAGCTGATCAAAGGGACCAACAGAGGATTACATCATTTTCTTTTTTAATGTACCTTAGGTGGCTCCAGAAGCAGCTGATGGAAGTGTTTCAGTTGTGGTTGGATGGCCAATAAAATGCTGCTGTTTACAGTGTAACTTCTCTCAAATCCCTGAGCATCCATCACACCATCCACCCTGTCACGATCAGAGACAAAACCCAATCAAAAACAGGAAGCAGATCAGTTAGATCTCATAATAACTGATCACAGATTAGAGAAATTAGTGAAATTAATTACCCTTATTAAGTAGAACTAGATAGTGTGATTTCTTCACAGTTAAAAAAAAAAATACTTTAAGTCTCACACTCACACAGGTCTCCTGATTTCCAGTAAAGTGAGAAGAACTTGAATCCCATTGACAATACAGCTTTCAGTGGTTTCTCCCGAAAACATATTCTGCAACAGCTGCTCCACACACTCCTGCCTGTAGAGACACAACATTACTGCCATCACATTCTGCGGAGGATTTTTATGTGTGTGAGTGGTGTGTGTGTGTGTGTGTGTGTGCGTGTGTGTGAGAGACTTACGATTCCAGCACAGTCAGCAAAGGGTCTGGCTGTGAAATTTCTTGGAGCTGATTGGCCTGATCTCTGCTCAGACGAATGATGTCGCACAAAGTCTGAGATGCATTGGACTGTCTCTGTGAGACAAAAAACAGAAACACACTCATGAACATTCACTCCCTTAAATTGTTCATGTAAACGTTTATGAGTGCTGTTGATGTTATGTTTAATTAGAGAAATCAGGTGCTCTTTTGTATAAAAATAGCTAAATATTCTTTTACCTCTTCATCTCTCTCAGGGTGAATGAGCTCTATAAGTCTCTGGGCAAGTTTCTCCTCATTCAGCCACTGTTGAGAAAAATCTTATATTATAGCTGCAAACAACATCAGAGCCTAATGTGTAAAAGTATAAAAGTGGGTCCATTTGTCTCGTACAGTAAGTGTCTCGAGTCGAAGAGGGGGTGGCTCCACACAGCTGATAAGTCTTAGGAGAACATCCATCATGGCTGATGTATCAATATGCTTCAGGACCAAGGAAAGGAATCCCTCCTTCCTTCGCAAGAAACTAAGCACCTAAAAATACAAGACAGCAAAGAGACCATGAGACAAAAATTAAAAATTGGTTTCTAGACTTAAATTAAGAAAAGGACATAAAACCTGTCAAAGGTTGACATCGGCTTTATTTATTAGCCAGAAAAAGATTAGTTTGAGTGGGATATTATTTCTGGAGAAACATGATTTTTGAAATGTCCTTTTTAAGTGATCTGAGCAGTGCAATTTAAAATTATGCAAATTATCTGTCCCCTTCCCTACTTTAAAGAAGTATATGGATGTCCTCCTGTATCCAGTCACATTTTGCAGTATGCAAACCAGCGTAAACCTTTGATAAATTTGTCACATTCAACGAGCTGCCGAGAAAGCACAAACATTATCCCAAATATTCCCAGCAATGTTCAAACCCAGGGAAATCAGCAATTTTATTCAAGGTAACAGTGTGCTTTATTTTTTTGCCTGTAGCTATAACTACCCAGTAAACACAGGAAACACTAACAGTAAGTGAGGAAGGAAGTTGGTGAATGAGACAAGACAAAATGTGAATAAAACTCCGCTAAGTGACTGTGTCTGTGAGCATTCCTGCCTGAGTCAGTCAGACAGATTTACATCAGCAGTGTGGCTGTTTAGCAATGACATAAACAAATCCCATTATCCTACTCTACATCACCAAATCAAACCATGTCTTTTATTTTCATCAAACTACAACCCTTTTAAGACAGCTCTCTGAGCGGACATTGCATACTGTCATGAACATAAGGTGATGGTCAAGGTCACAGGGTCGCCATAATCCTTGCAATCATCCTCTCTGTAACATAATAATCCATTACAAATGTCATAGTTTTTGAAGCAGTGTTCAAGATGTGTTGCTCTGGACCAACGTGCTGGTTGGCAGATGTAGGCTTACTGACCTTGACATCCTCAGACCGCACAACTAACAGGGTTAAACCTGAACTATGTGCATCTGAACACCTGCCTGTTGGCATTTCAAGAGAAATAAAAACCTTGCGGCCATCTTGGCTGAGAGTAATTCCCAATGTGAGCAGTTTCCATTATCTTGCTGTAAGCACCCCTCAGACTTTGTGAATTAAATCCCAACAACACAAACACATAGCTGTCATCTTCTCTGAGTATGCCCTTTGATTTAGCTGTGTGAGTGCGTGTGAGTGTGTGTGTGTGTGTTACCTGCTCAGTCTTCCGTGTGATGAGATTCCCAATTGTCTTGCTGAAGAAAGATGCCAGGAGGGGGTTAAGTGGGGATGGCTGCTCCAGGAAGGCATACAGAGTTTCCAGCAGAGGCTCCTCATTACCCAGCTTATCATTGATCACTCCCACATCACATGTCAGCAGCTCACATGCTATATTAGGATACCTGTAATACATGAAGAGAAAAACCCTAGCAGTAACGCTTAGTAGAAAGAAAATCAATTCTTATTTTCTACCTTAGTACACTTTACTAAAGTAAACCAGGAAGCAATGCTTTCTGGAGCAGGATTGGGTCACTAATTATCTAACAGGCAATGAAGTAGTTCTACATCTTCAATGCAAATTACAACAATCCAACATCGTCTCAACCACCTACTTGAAACGCTTGACCTCCTCTACACCAGCAGGGGGCTCTGTAGTAATCATACGGACCAGCTCCAGCATGCACTGGTCCTGGCACAAGAACAGGAGAAGTCTACAAATCCACAGTGATAAGAAAAGAAATACCAGTTAGCTTCAATAGGAATTACTGTAAATAGATGTGTAATAATAATGTGCTGTTGACATGCTAAAGCTAACAATAAACAGACCTCCTGTTCTGGGCCTTGCACTCCTGCAGCACATCTTCCTCATCCATGAGCTCAATGAGAGTGACATCCTCTTTGTCCAGCAGAGCCTCCAGGTGAGAGGATGTGTGTAAGTCAAACTTCCAAAACATGGCTGAGTTCACAGGCACACACACTTAGCTGTTGACCAAAAGAGAACATGCCATGGTGCTCATTAATATGAAAATGCAGCATACAAGTACACTATTTTTACTGCTGAACAATTCATTTAGTGATAGTATATGATATTGGTATGTATATTTAGAAAAAGACTAGTATCCTCAGTTCTCACATCTGGCTAAAAAGCCATTTACCTTAATGACATTGCACAGCCTGGACATCAACCAGCATCAGTAAATTCACACAATGAAGACACAAATTCAGCTCCTTCATACTAACACCACTCACACAAAGACCAGGAAGAGACTGGCTTCAACCTGGCAATGAAAAATAAAACAATTTAAAAAAAAAAAACAATAAGTGGCAAAGAATGGTTTCAAGAAATATTTGCTCTGCATGAAAACAGAAGAAGAGTTATCACAAGTGCATGCATGAGGATTGCAATTCTATCTGAAGAGCAGGAAGCAATGCATCTGTAACTGAGTTAGAGCTGCACATTTAGGTATTGCCATTACCCAGCTTGCTGTGAGAATGGCCTTACAAATACAGTTACGTCATCAAACACTGACTAGAGTAGGAATGATGATGAACAAAACAAATATCTTGCGGATGGACAACTGGCTTTGTAGATTTGTTTTATATGAATACTTATGTTTAAAGAAAAAAGCGTAGGCCAGTGAGTTGGGGGAGGACGGCTGAGTCTTGTATTTGCTGACAAATGTGTTACTACAAAGTGCAAACTTGAGAGTAGGTGTGGTGATGATGACAGCTGAACACTGTATGAGGCAGGCAGGAGCTGTCACTGGCCAATGGCTTTAAGAGAGAAATCTTTATCTTACATCCTCATGAATCAAAACAGACCACAGGCACTGTAAAGATCAATCCATCATAATAAAATTGCCTTGTGATTCAGTCCATTATCACATAACTGATTGCCATGGTGAACATGACGCTGATCCAGCATGTTTGCCTATATTGCGGTTACATCCCGGCATTAAAATGGACATGATCTCGGTATGCGCAAAGTCAGCAGCCATATAGGACCCATGGGAAACATATAGATTGTAAACTAAGGCTTAAACACAATTTGCTCATTTTTAAGGACCATTTAAACTGATTGCATAACATTAACATCTCTGGGTATGTTGCCCTTGTGTACCCAACCCTTTGATAAACATGTCGAAGCTAAACAAACAGGTGTTTTGGAGCTTGGACTACGAACTTTGGGAATTCATCATTTTCCCATTGCCAAATATAGATTTTAAATTTAAAAACACCGTACAGCGATGGTCGGCTTTAAGTCAGGCCCTTCTGGCGTCAGCTAGTGACGGTTACTGTTAGCTATTTGCGGACATTAGATGCAGTTACCGGGGTAATAGTCTTATCAACGTGAATTAATGTTAAATAGCTTATCGAGACAGTTAACGGAACTTCACGTTGAGTTAGCTTATCTCCCGTTATCAAGCCTTTTCAGTGCGTGTCCCGTGTCTTTCACTAAGCTTGAATGCAGATCATAACCATCCCGCTAGCAATGACTCAATTATAATGCTAACCTTGCCAAACTATTCCAACACGGTACCGGTGTCAAACGTTGCTTACATGGGATCAAACGCTAACACAGGTCGGTTGTTTATCTCGGTTGCGCGGCTATAGGTGGGACGATGTCCTCCAGATAAGACCTGACTAGCGTTATCGTCTTCAGACCACTTGACAGCAAGGCAGCTCATACAGGGTTTACGTCAGGTTACATGCTATTTATCCCGAAAGACAAGCAACTGTTACCTTTTGTCCATCACTGTATAAGTCGTCATGCGCAAGCTGAACGGCAACTCGGCGACTTTGGCTGTCAGGTCACCCAGAGGCCCATAGCTGGCTGTTCATGACTGCGATGTTAGCTTGAAGATCCTACCCTTTCCCGGCTGCAATGTCATTTACATAGTCGTTACACGGTGGCTGGCCTTGTGGTCGAGCGGCTGTGTTGACACTGTCCAAATTGTACTTCAGCAGGCAGGCAACAAAAAATCTGTCAGATTTGAAAATCAAAATGGCGGATACCTAAAACGTAATCAAAAGTTCGCCTGTCCATCAACTGTGTAAACATAAGATAAACTCAATATTTATTTGCTGTCACCCTGAGGAATTGTTGTTAGGAGCAAGGTGGTACGGCAAGTAATGCACTAAAGCGTTATCGCCATATTTCAATGACAAAAGCTTTTCTATTAAAAAGTAAACTAGTTTTAATATTTATATCCTGATAAAATATTGGCAATATAATACCTCATTATATAAAACCATTAATGTCATTTACAAGGATAAATTGTTTTGGTTTCTGGTTATATGGACGCCCACAGTGCGACAAGGTTTAGGGACTGTTGTTCTCTTTTTTCGAATTTAGCCCAAAAGTCAAGGCATCGTCCAAATGTTGATTTAAAATTAGTGACAACGTTTATTTATTTATTTATGTATATATTCATTCATTCATTAACTTATGGGAAAAATGCAGGCACAAGACAAATTTGATATTTAAACAGCATCATAACGGATGTGTCAAAAAATGCTGTAACTCACAACACCTCGTGCACTGTGCAGTGACTCTGGTCCACCTTTGTTGCCTTGTTTCAACTGTCCTGGACTTTGCAACTGTGTTTGACTTCAGGTCTGCAGATCCTTTTTGAACCTGAATGTTCTGCCGCAGCACTATGATAAATACAGCTAGCTGCAGTAATAATTATGATCCATGTAAGGCAAAAACCAAAGCAGAGATCAGGTTAGCTGCTCAGTTTGTAAGTCAGAAATGGAAGGACTATTCAGAAAATTAAAGATTTGGTTAGCAGTGCCGTAATGAAGAAATATTCCTCTTAAAGTAAAAGACCTGCATTAAAAATGCTATTTAAATAAAATGAAATACAGCAACAAAAGTATTCGTGAGAATTAGAGTGGCCCTTGTAAAAGTTATATTTATATAATATTGGATCATACCGTTTAGTCTCTATTTCAGAACTCTCTGTGGCATTATTTTTTAACTTCTGTGCATTAGAATAATAGTGTTCAATAAATTCCAAGTTTCAAGTTCTGTCACTCACTGCACTAACAGTGGAACTTGAACGTTTGATAGTTCAATGTAGCCCTCCTTTAAGACGGTCCCTAACTGTCCCTCGATCACAATACTGCACTATCTTCAAACATGCAATTTCTTCTGGCTTAATGGACAGTGTTTTTTAAATGTTGAAAGCAGGTATTTTTTGCATGTCTTAGGAACATTACAGTAAATCGGTAACCATTTAAATCTCACATATATAAACCCCCGTATGCTTATGGGTAATTTATAACACAGCATTAATACCCGAAATAATAAAAACATGCCGAGTTGAAATATTGTGCAGAACGTAAAATTTGTTTCTCTTTTAAGGAAAGTCACGATTAATTCAACATTACGTTAAACACATAAACAGTGTAACTGTTTTGGAAAAACAGGGTTGCTGATTTTGGCATCTGTTTCCGAGTGGGTGTTTGTGTCTGTCGTAGTATCTGGCAACCCTGGACAGTCCCAGCCGGTGAATCTTGCGTCGGCTTCTCTCTCAGCCGAACCTCCGCAGAAGGTCTTTCTGTGTAGCCGGTTAGCATCATGGCCAACGTTGTGGATACTAAGCTGTACGACATCCTCGGAGTTTCACCATCTGCCTCTGAAAATGAACTAAAAAAGGTAAATATCACCTGTATCATAAAGGGAAAATCTCGGAGTAACACCAGAGTATTAAAAGAAGAGAGGTCACAAGAGAAATATGGCCTAGAACGAAGCTAACGTTAATCAACATGAGCTCTTCTGCCGAACGCTAGCTGGAGATGCTAGGCTGTAGCCTGCACTGTAAGCACTAAGCTAGGCTAGCCGTCATAACTGTTTATTGCTTGATGGCAAATCGTTTTCAAAGCCAGTGTAAGCTATTCCTCTGTGTAGGCAAAAAACTGGCAATGATTGCCATCATTTATCTCTGTGTATATGAAAGATTGGGTTAACCTGCTTGAAAACCTAGAAATTGATTGGTGACCACGAGTGTGATAGCTTGCCGACCGGCTACTAGACGTTAACTACATTCCAGCGAATAGCCTCCGCCAAGTCAAGCTGTAACGACGCAAGTAGCATTAGCAAAGCAGCTAACCTAGCTAAAAATACCAAGAAAAATAACATATTCAAGGCCGCGGAATCACATTTAATAACACTAAACCTGGTCGGAAATTTATCTCAAGTTACTGTTTATCGATACATTTGTGTGGCGGTTACCTACTACTGTAAATTTCATCAGTAGTGTAGCTACTGTATATAGTTACATAGCGTAGTTAGCCAGGAGGCACCTCGCTGTGTACACCAAACCATCAATTGTTAGACAGAAATAATTTTTTAATAATCCAAAAAACCTTAGCCTCTTGCTTAACATGACTTTGAATATCTTAGGATATTATTACGACTTCTTGCATATTCGTGCAGGATTATTTTATGTTAACGTACTGCAGTTGAATTACTCGACACATTTAATCTGGTACCGGACTTTTGTAAAATACTCGCCAGTCATCCCATAATTTTTCTCTGGAAAAATTTAACATACCGGGTGTTAGCGATCAGCGATATTGTGATTCAGTTTTAAGACCATTGTTATATAAAATGAAGTGTTAAATTAATTGCTTCTGGATCTGCCAGAAGACACACGACTCACTCACACGACAGAATTAACGTTGCACGAATATATGGACAAATACATACAAACATATATAAATTCTTCTAAGTTTTAAAGTGCCCATAAAACACATGTTGGAGGTTTGATAATCTTTTTGTGATAAAAATTAGCCTCACTCCAAACTCCTCTGAAACACAATGCAGTCATAGATAGGTTAAAATTCTCAAACTGAAGGCCCTAGCTTAAACAAATTGACGTGATTCGCTTTCAAAACCTTAAAAAATAGATTGATTTGCCAGAGGATCATGACTGAGTGTCTTGAGATGTCAAAGACAGCAATGCTCTCACTGGTGACCTTATGTTTTTGACAGCAGGCCCACAAGTCCAGCCCTGACAAGTAGGGCTGATACAGAGGACAGTTAATATACATTGTCATATCCCAGTAGAACTGCGTTCTAACAAAATTGGCACCTTATCTCAGGGCACTCAAACCCCAAGCTTTATTCATGTTGTGGATTTCTTTTTTTCAGGCCTACCGCAAATTGGCCAAAGAGTACCATCCTGACAAGAACCCTGATGCAGGAGACAAGGTATGATGCATTTAGCATGTCATGGTTAAAGCAGAAACAATATGGTTTGTAAGAGGACTGACAACAGTGGCAGCCAACTTAATTGCTAAACAGCTGGAGCCAAGACATGATGTTAAACTTAGTATGAATTGTATGATCATGACAAAATAAGTTTTGTCATGATCGTACAGGTTGACTCTTTGAGGATTAACACAAGGTACAGATCAGAGTACCTAACATGAAATGGCTTTCTCTAGAAAAAAGTGCATCAGTTTTTGTTTCGTTTTGCTCTGTGACTTCTTTTCTTAGAAAAATTTCCAAGAACATGACACAAGAGACAATCAAGAGTTTGTTCTAATTTCTTTCTTTGTTATAAGAGGCACTTAAAAAGAAGATAAGTAATTGGCCCATTTTACTGTGATGTTTTGTGTTTTTGTGTTTACTGTCAAGCTATCTAAGTGTTCTTTTTTTTCCTCTTTCCAGTTTAAAGAAATCAGTTTTGCATATGAGGTACTGACAAACCCAGAAAAGAAGGAGCTTTATGATCGCTATGGAGAACAGGGGCTACGGGAAGGAGGAGGAGGAGGGCCTGGCATGGATGATATCTTCTCTCATATATTTGGCGGAGGACTGTTTGGGTTCATGGGGGGACAGGGCAGAGGCCGTAATGGAGGCAAGCGGAGAGGAGATGACATGGTACACCCTCTGAAGTATGTATGTTACTTAGGCGCAGTAATTGTGCTTTGGTGGGTGTTTTAAATATAAAGCAATCTTGCACTCACCCCATAACTCTTTTGTCTCCCAGAGTTTCTCTTGAAGACCTCTACAATGGCAAAACCACCAAATTGCAGCTCAGTAAAAATGTACTGTGTGGTGCATGTAATGGGTAAGTTTTCTTTGAATGTTTTATTTTAACCATTTTTTAAAAAAACCCTCTTGTTCTATAGTATACAAGCCATGAACATAGTATGTAATTACAGCAATTGCATTATATGTAAGGTTTTTGTCAAAACAATCCTTTACTTTTTGCCCTTTTAGTCAGGGGGGTAAGGCAGGAGCAGTCCAGAAGTGTGTGGCATGCAGAGGACGAGGTATGAGAATCATGATTAGACAGCTGGCACCTGGGATGGTCCAACAGATGCAGTCAGTTTGCACAGACTGCAATGGAGAGGGTAATATGTCCATAAACACCCACATGCTTACTTAAGTTTTAAAAGGCACAGATAATGTACAATAATGTGCACAGGAGCACTTTGACATTGTTCAGTCTCTGTGTGTGTGTTTGTGCAGGCGAGGTGATAAATGAGAAGGATCGCTGCAGAAAGTGCGAGGGTCATAAGGTGTGTAAGGAGACTAAGCTGCTGGAGGTGCATGTGGACAAAGGCATGAGACATGGACAGAAGATCACATTTTCTGGGGAAGCTGACCAAGCACCAGGTGTCGAGCCTGGAGATATAGTCCTGGTCCTGCAGGAAAAGGAACATGAGGTAAAAAAAAACCAAAAAAACACCAACAATTGGCTTCTCTAATATTGATTGTTTAGCTGTATTTACTTTATAATCATGGCTCAGAAGATATCAATTTAGGGAATGTGTCACTATTTATTTGACAAACACAATATAATGAATGTAAGCAACAAATTTGGGTTTTTATTTTGAATCAGGACTTTCGCCGTGAAGGAAGTGACCTCCACATGGTCCAACGTATCGGCCTGGTGGAGGCTCTGTGTGGCTTCCAGATGACTGTCACACACCTTGATGGACGTCAGTTGCTTGTCAAATACCCACCTGGCAAGATTATCGAGCCAGGTAAACATGTCTTTGTACTACATAAATTGATTTAATCTCTTCTCATGATGATTCTGCCTTTTTGTTTTGGTGAACAACTATTAAGAGGGTAATGAAGCAAATCTTAATTTTGAGACAATAGATTTAAAGTTGCTATAAACAAAAAACACCCCACAATACTCTGGAGAAGCAATCCATATTGCCAATACTGATACTTGTTTATAAAATTTTTAATATCTTCTTTCTCAAAGTAACAAAGTGCGTAAATCTAATCTGTATCATAAGATTTTGATTGCATGTGCATGACTTTACACCCTTTTGTGTATGTGTTGCAGGCTGCATTCGAATGGTGAAGGGAGAAGGAATGCCTCAGTACAGAAACCCCTTTGAGAAAGGAGACCTTTACATCAAGTTTGACGTCCAGTTTCCTGAAAACAACTGGATTAGCACTGAAAAACTGAATGTGAGTCTCAATAATCATGCATCCTGATTTGCAGAATTTTAACTCCGTTAAGCCTGAATGACTTTAGTGTCATGCTGTACTCTTTTTTTTTCTCTAAATTTGGTTAATCTCTTTCAGGAACTCGAGTGCTTGCTGCCTGCTCGTGCTGAGAATCCTGTGATTGCAGCAGATGCGGAGGAAGTTGACCTGACAGATTTTGACAGGAGTCAAGGTTCAGGAGGAGGAGCCAGGAGAGAGGCCTACAATGATAGTTCTGATGAGGAAGGGGGCCATCATGGCCCAGGGGTGCAGTGTGCACACCAGTAGAAGGACTCGTACATAAAGACATGCACACACATGAACACACACAAAAAAAGAACATCCTTGAGTCCCATTGCTAACACAATTCAAGACTTGACGCGCATACATGCACAGTTCTCTCCTTTCATAGTTCCCATGAAAGAGACACACATAAATACTTAAACACATATATCCACCCTCCTCAGTTCCATGGTGCCCATAAGTCAGAGATATGCTGGATGTGTGATGGCTATTTTGTGTTTATGGACAGTAGTGCTCATCAAAGCCTCCAGCAAGAAGGTAGTCTCAGTCTCAGAGGTTCACTGACTGAACTTGACTTGGACCTCCCCGTTTTCATCCTTGGCTTTTACCTTTCACTGTGGGAAACACCAGTCTAGTGTATAAAATGCAAATATTGTTGACTATCTTGTACAAGATGTAGTTTAGTCTATCACACACAAGCGCATGCTGCTTTCTTGCTGAAGATCTTGCACATGTAGATCCAGGGTCGATACTACAGAGAAATCTGACAGCACACCTGTTTAAATTTCAGTGTGTCACTGCTATCAAGTGCCCTGCTATCATAAGAGCTGACCTGATTACAGCTCTAAAAGTGTGTCCTCTGCAAAGCCTGCTGAGAGCCACACGTGTTAAACCCATCGCATCCCCTAAAGTGAGCTGTCATCTCTCAAAAAGGGGACTGGTTCTGTTTAGTTCCCAGTTGTCACATTGCTCGATATTAAAGCCCTGAATATAGCACCGGTCAGCCAGGCACCACGTTTTCATAGTTTGGAATCTAAGCTTGTTGGTCTTTGTTTATTTGAATGTTAGCGTGTTCGAGGCCACAAAACTTGAACCTAAGTCGTGTACTCTTCATTTGATATGAGGACACACTTGTGGACTTTTTATGTATGTATGTGTGTAATGCAGTGGCTCATTGTGTGTGAGCTGCTTTGGAATGTTTGGCTTGTTAGGGTGATAGCTATTTCTGATTTGTATTGGACTGCAGTGGACACTATATAGAGTCAATTACAGAGAAAAAAAAAACAAAGTTTTAATTGCTGAGGATCTCTCCAATGTAGACATTTTCCCTCTTCTCACTGGGACAGAGAGATCATCCTCTCTTGCAGGATACCACTGGACCCACACCATCCATCTGTATTATAAATATCTCCCCATCGTAGACTTGTTAGCCAAATCCTTTAACATGTAACATTAATTCCATTTCCATAGACCTGTACATAAATACAGCCCCAGTCCGTAGGTGCATTCCAAGTCTACAGCAGTGACCTTCGTCTAGTCACATTCTTTCTAACACAAGCGAGTAATGGCCCACATTGTCAGTATAAATCTTGCATTCACAAGAACCGGAGTTGATGGAACCTCTGTAGACTGTTGACATGCACCTCTGTGACTCATTGTGTATGTATTTTAGGCCACCGGGGGATAATGTGTACACAACTAAAAGGGGTCATTGTTAAATGACATTATTGTTGATGCTCATGTTTGTCAAGATGATAATTAAACTGTATAATACACAGTCACTATAAGTTTGAGATCTGTTTTATTTCAAATGAATGGCCTGGAAGACATAAATATGGTGTGGCTTTATGACCACAAATAAACAGGAAGTTACTGCAAATCGCTACTGCAAATCAGCAATATTTTCCTTTGTGATCCAAATATTATCTGGGATAAACATTTTATTTTTTGTGGTTTTCGGTGTTTCGAAGACAACACTGTCAACAACTGAAATACAGAATTAGCGTCTTTTTTTCACAGAGATTTAAGTGGTTGTAGCTTCTCAGTTTGCTCCATCTTCTGTTTCCTTGCTGTATGGAGCTACAGGGCCCAGGAGTTCCCTAAATCCTGCAGTATTCCTGAATGATAAAAGAGTAAGGGAAACCTTTTTGATACAGCAAAATTTTAACAATTTAGGCAATTCAAGATGTTTTTACATTGGCAATAAAATACTTTACATACTTTAATTTCTAAGGGATGTCCCTTACCTGTCTCGTTTGAACTGCATCACATACGATCGCTCTCTCCTCAGCTGCTCCAGTCGCTCTCTGACAACCGTCTTCTGCTGGTTCTTATCCTCCTAAAAAACAATAACAATGGTTATATGACAAAAATTAGACCAAAGTACTCTAATTGATTCTCTTTATTTACATCATTTTACCTGTGGTAGATCTTGTGTGAGGTGCCTGAGCCTGTCTGTGTGCTTCAGCCCAAGGAGGTCTTCCTCTGCCTTTCTGTTCTGAACGATCGACAGACGCTCCTGAACCTGAAAGACAAACAGTTCCAGAGTGTCATGTCACCTCTGCCTCACCTGAGTACTCCGTCAAGCGTCCTTCTATCCACTTTTCTTTAGCAGGTGAAGTTACCAGAAATCCCTGCTAATCTCCTATACTTTGCTCACCCTCAGCAGTTGTCTCTCTCTATCTCTCTGCTGCCTCTGTTCGACCTTTCTCTGCATGTCCACCAGGTTGCGCATCGTCCTCTCCCTCTCCATTGCTGAGACCGGTTCTCCAGCCATCTTTCTCTCTGTCAGTGTGGATTCTCCCTCTGCAGGGCTACAGTCAACCTTTATAACAGGAGACAGCAGAGAAGTGGCGCTTCCAAAAAAAAAGTGATTAACATGCACTAATCATTCACATTGGTTTCACAAATATGTAATTGCAGACTTACGGTGTCTTGTGAATTATATTTCTGCTCCTCAGTATGGGCAGGTTCATGCCCTCTCAGGTCCCACTGCTCTGGCCCTGTGGCAGTGGGACACATTTCTAACATAACCACTTCCCTCTCCACTTTAGCAGTATCATTGGTTAGTTTAGAGCAGAGGTCACCAGCATGCTGCTGAATCTCAGGAGGGTCAACCAAGAGTTGTGGTTGTACAGACTGTAGGGTCTCTGCCATCAAAGCATGTGTTGGAAGGTCACATCCAAATGCTGCTTCTCCCTTCAGGGGTAGATTAGCTACTTTTCTCTCTTTCAGTGTTAACTAACGAAACAATATATAAAAGAGAAAAAATTTAGATGCATGGCACTAATAAAATACTTTGTGGTATGCTTTACATTCGAAGAGTACCTGTCTGAACTGCTGCTCAGCAGACTGTGAGCATGGATGACCTGTCGAAACAGTCTGGAGCAGAGTGAGTTTCAGGTCCTCTCCGTCTCTCTCTCCAGAAGTCTCCTTACACCGTGTGTGTTCAGCTGCACTGCACATGTTACTTGGCTGGACTTGGGTCATCAAAGTGCTCTCAGCATCCTTCAGCTGTTCTTCAGCTTCATAGCTGGTGTCATCCTCAGGTGGTTTGCTCCAAGCAAGGGTGATCAGTGAGCCCTGTTTCTCATAGCTCTGTGGGCTCTCTGTCTCACTACCCTCTTCCTCTACTTGGTCTCCTCCCTCTGCAGCAAGACTCTGATGAGCATCACTTGTTGCTTTTGATTCACACAAAATCTCCAAGTAGGGCAGGTCTTCTGTGGCCACTCCACAACCTGGTTTAATGCAAAGTATTGTAATTGCAGCCGTGAGTGAGTGGTGATATGGGATGGCTTCAGTTTACGTTACCTGTACAGATGTCCTGTTTGTTGGTCCTTTCTGCGGCTCGCACCTCAATTGGTTCTCTGCGCTTATTTCTTGGATCGACTGACAGAGCTTCAGCTGGTCCACTATTGCTGTTTGGAGCGTCCACTGGTCCACTGCAGCAGGACGGAGCCGTTATTAGCTCATTCCATCTATTTTCAGTTAAGTTCGGAGTGAGAGTAGAGCCTGAAGTAAGAGGGGCATCTGAGAGCAGCTGTTGGAGTGAGTTGGTGTAGCGATGTCCTCGAAGTACAGATTCAAACTCATCTCGCAGAGCTTGCCCACGATGTCCATCCTATAAGAAACACAAAAAGGGAGCATTAGTTACCATAGAAACTTTGGATTTGCTGCCATGGTTGTCATGACACACCTCATCCATCAGTGCTGGCAGTACTTCAGAAGCCTGGACTTCCTGGAGCTCCATCAGATGGGTCAAGAGGAGCAGGGAGCAATGCTCCAGTTGGTGCTGGGACCATATTGCCACTTTACTGTTGATGTGGGTCTGTATTTGGGGCTGCAGGTTTGTTTGCTTCATGAGGGTCCTCTCCTCGTTCGGTGTCTGCAGGCTGGCATGGATTTGTCTCAGCCTTTTTAAACAGCCATTTCCTAAAGTGTCTTGCTTATGACTATCTGTGTAGGAAGCAAGAAATGAATGAGGGAAAAACAAAAGAAAACCAATTCTGACAAACACACAGCAGTAACAGAAGAAAGTATTGATTACCCTCTATTGTTGGCTCTCTGCAACCTGGCTCTTTCAGATCCTCCAGGGAAACCCCATGTACAAACCTGACCAGGTGCTTTCTCTCCTGCTCCTGAGTCAGCACCAGCAACTGCAGCACTGCCTGTTGTAACAGGGCCAAATTTATGTGCTGCTGCTGTTAAAGCTGCTCTGCAGTTTTTTTTTCCTCTAGCATGCACTGCCAGTGACCCAGAACCAGTTGCCCATGAGCAGATCTGCACTACCTGCTGTGGTGACGCTGAGATGAAGTCTGTCTTTAGCTCCTCCTCTTCACCTTGCAGCCACAGGGCCACCTGCTCTGCTCTGCATGGGCTCTCCACATGTGGCCTGAACAGACACACGAGGTAAACACTGTATGCAGCAAAAACTAAGCACATAAAGAGCCTGACGCTTAGACTAAATGGCAAATTTAATTCAAGTCTTAAACTGTTATTTCCACTTAGTGTTTGTTGACTCACCATGTCTCCCAGGATTGTCGAGCTGCCAGAAGAGCACTGTAGGACATTTTCTCTCTCTGAGCTTTAAGAGTTGCCAACCTGATGTATAGACACAACAGCTTCAGGCTCTCCCCGTCAAGTCTGGAAGGCAGAAGACTAATGAGTCAACTCATTTTAGAGCCATATATGAATTTGTGTGTATCAAATCTGGAAAGAATTTATTTGCAAACACTTCTTTGCATTAGTCTTTACCTCCTTTGGGTTCAAGGTAAACACAATTTTACAGTAAGTCAGTAAGATTATTGACTGACAACTCATCTGACATTTGGATTTTCTTGTGTAGACCTTGTACTGCCTTGCTCCCAGCTATTTAACATTTGTGTATTTCTGTACCCAATGTGTTTTAAAAGTATTTACCTTGTGCTCAGGACTGTCAGTGCGTCCCTTTCTTGTTGACGAAATGTGTGTAACTCACACAGGAGTGAAACCGCAGACCAAGACTGATCTCTGAGCTCAGGCTGGCCTCTGAAAGATGCTCCCAGAAAGACCCTGCAGGAGGATCATTTCTATTACAATGCTTTTGTTCAACACCCATTTAGGCGGACTGACAAGTGGAGCACAGTGTATTTTTTACCCCTGTTGTTGAAACCAAGATATATTGTTGTATTTTTAAAATGTGAGTTTCATTTCATCTGAAATGTGCAATAATAACCCTGGTAAATGTGTGTTACCTGTATACCCTGAATGCTCCGGGGAGCTCAGCCAAACTGAGCAGGTCACCTGACTCCAAAGCTTCCTCTGCGAGATCCTCCAGCCCTTCCTCTTCTTTGTGTTGTTGCCATGGCAACATGGTCTCCCAAATACTCAGAGCTGTGTTTCACAAAGAAAAAGTGAAAAAAAACCACAAAAGCCAAGAATCTGAACCAAGCTCTGTGATCCTGAGCAAACTATACTTAGAGATATTAGCTTGCTCTCAGTTTTGTATTCTTATATTGTGACAACGGTTCAGAGAAATGTTTCCTTACTAAAGTGCTCCTGAAGCATTTCTGTAAAGAGCAAATGGGTCACCACATCATACTTCACCTCCACCAAGAGGAGGACATCTGACAGGGTGACACAGCCCCAGGCCTGAGCTCTAAAAGCTGACCTCTGGCCCTGCCAAGGAGAGGGCAATATACTCTGCACACCCTCTGACGCCAGCCTAAGAGGATAGAAACACATCGACATTGTGACTGTAGTAAACAAACACTTTAATGTATAAAAGGGGGCTTGTTACGTAAAGCTCTTTACTTTAAAATGAGCAATAATGCAATGCATGAAAATTCAGCTAAAGTGATACTATGTGACTATCAAAAGAGGAAATAACATAGTTCCTCTTATTAAAATAACAGTGGAATTCATTAGCAGTAAAAATGCATGGTTACTCAAACCAATTACTCCTGGTGCTACAGCTTTATTTTGTTGC
>JAPZDZ010000023.1:12622834-12638178 GCA_029783805.1 Acanthurus tennentii | reverse complement strand
GTGGAAAAGATGGAAGGTTAATTTATCAGTTATTATCAGACCCACCAAACAATAGCAGACTTCACAGGGATTCCCATCTGGCCTCCACTTGGCTTTGTGCTCATATCGAACACCAGAATAAATACAGCCTGCAAAACACATTTCATATCAGATACTTCACTGTTTTGGTATTAGCAGCAGTTAAGTGGTTGAATGTTAAAAGAAAAATGCATCCTCTGTAGAATGTTAAAACAATTCTTTGTGAAAAAGGCAAATTGATTATTTACTTATCTATCAGCCTGGACAGTAAAGACAAAAAATAATCATCTTAAGTTAGTTGCTTAGTTTACGAGACCAAAAAAGTTTCTGTCTGACCAACCTTCAAAAGATTTGTTTGAAATTCAGATCATTTAATTGCTGTCAAAGGATTGTAGAGATCTTTTTATCACAATTTTTTGACAATGGTTCTTTTTAACCCTTGTAAAGCATTTAAACAAATTTAATTTTGGAACAACACTGTTAAATTTCAGTTCATTGAACTTTCACTTTCAAATGAAGGTAATTTCGTGGAATTTTTTTATGGAATTCATTCACGTGTGAAAAGATCTAAGAAAAACTACAAAAAATGAGCCTCTACATGCATCCTGTGCACAGGTAACATTTAGATGATTAATACCCTGCATTTATCCACTTGATCTAAATCAAGTTTTTTTCTCAATTACTGTGTAAAGACTTTTTCTCCCTTCCTCACCTCTACATCTCTGGCAGCACTCTCCAGGTGCAGTCTCCGTCTGTGTGCAGTCCAGTGGGGGGCATGGTAGAGGATAGCATTCCCTGTTACCCCCCTGTTGGCAATAAAGGGGCCCGGAAGTGAGAGAAAATGATGAACAAAGAAAACTATAGCAACTGTTCCAGCTTAATAAGTATGGTGTATGTCAAATACTCACCTTGCATGTACATGTCTGACAGCCGTCTACATTGTTCAAGGACACATTATGAACTGTACCATCCAGCTCACACCCTGAAGATGACACAGATGTTTAATGCATACACATTTTAACGTTGTGGGTGTGTTTTTCTGCACATCCCAAATGATAATGCTATTACTGATTTTGTGAAGAAAAGAGGAATGTGTAAAAAAAAAAAAGTTTGAAGAAATCAGCTGGTCCCTCTCCATCTATCAGTGCAGATTTTTCTTCACCTTGTCTTCACTGTAGGTCACTGGGGAACATCTGGATCTGCTCTCTCTCTCCAGTAAAGGCAGAACAGTATACTTTGGATGTAATATACACATGCTTGCTCTCAAACATACTATGTTTTATGGGCCGTAACAATAACCACAAGTGCCTGCAGCCTTCCAGCTGTTAAGGACTACCACTGGCAAGTCTATAAACACTGGGAAATTTACTGTTGAAAAACCTGGGAGAAAAGTTAACGGCGTAGCAGTCTCTTGGATGATTCCCTCAAAACACACTTGTGGATGTTTCAGTTATTTTAATCAAAAAGAGAGCTGTTTTCAGTAAAGCAAATATCTAACACTGAAGAGAAATGTAAACTCTCATCATCTATTTTTTATTTTTTTTGCTAGCTTGGACATTTCAGCAGATAATTATTTTAATGAAGACTCTCTAAAGGACAGAGACAATGTCTGTGTGAGAGAGGCCAATAATCACAGAGTGTGAGAAAAGCTAGTGAGGCTGCCTACTGTGCCAGCAGCCAACAGGCATTTCCTCTCGCAAGTCAAGCATGCATGAGATCAAAGTGTGTGCGGGAGTGTGAGTCTGTGAGTGTGTATCAACTGAGTGTCATTGGAGTCTTCAGGCTTACATGCAGAAACAATTAGGGGCAGCATGGATCAAAAGGCAGAGACAGTGACAGTCAAGGGGGGTGAGAGAGCGGACAGTGGACTGTTTGGGTACATGTGTATTACACTGTTGGCAAAAATTTGCACAATAAGCAGAGCAGAACAGGGTTTACATAACTCTGTGGAAGTGGTGAATGAATTCAGGAAGAGAGGGAACAACAGAGAGAGAAAATCCTTAATGAGGGCCAATCCAACCTCAACTTCAGTCCCACAGGTTTTCTTTCTCACCCGAATGTGACATGAAACCTGTACACAGTTACCTTAAATGCACCATCGAGGAAAGTTCTCACCACTGTACAACGATATCGTACAAAAAACTTACAGCATGCTTTGAAAAATGGCAGAAATGCAAAATACACTGGCAAAATATGTAAAACTACCAATATGGTGCCTGCATTTTATACAAAATATAATTTTAAACATGGACAAATTATAAAGTTGGTGCACAAGAAGTATCAGTATTTTTTTTACTAAAATTCGTTTGATAAAAACACAGCATTCACTTTCCTCTAAGCTCTTTGCTTAATCTCCACCAACTCCTAAAAAAATGATCAACCTCTTAAGTGGCTAAAGGCTGCACTAAATTCACCATCAACATCAATAACTTTGTCTGCAATTCATCATCACCCATTGCTTTTAGACCTTTTTTTCTCAAAAACAGTAAACAGGGTTGATGACAATGGCAAGAGTGAGATGGCAAAGTCTTGGTCTGTAAACACCAAAACAATAAGCTGAGGACATACAGTATATAACACAGAATTAATGTCCAAATGTAAATGTGTTGTTACAAATGTGTACAGTTGGAATGAGGTTATACTACTTCAAAACATATTCTAGCAGTCATCCTCATCATGAGGTGCTTTTATTTCATTGCTCTCACAAAAGCAATGGAGGCACAACACTACAAACAGATGATCCACTGATGATTCTGTCTGCTGAGAAAAGGTTTTTATTTTTCCATTTTCCAGAGTATGATCCAGTGTTTACCAGCCATGGCATATGACATGGTTTCCGGTAGTTGGATCTCGCCACTCTGTGAAACAGGAACCACAATTGTGCATATGGCAGACAGCCTCAGGGAAACCATGGCAACGGGCCTGATGGCAGAGGTCAGTGCAGGTGATAGGCGCCGAACCAAGGGGGCAGCCACTGAACCAGTGGAGCTTGAAACAAAACCTAGAGACGGTGTTTTCCAGGGAAAGGAGATCACAAAAGTTAAAAGGCTAAAAATCATCTTAGAAAAGTTATAACTTAGTATTTAAGGTATGACAACTGCCTCATTAGCTTTGTTACAGAAACCTATATTAGGTCAAAGTAGATGGATAAAAACGGAATATTGGCAAATTATAGCATAGCAAGTGGTAGTGCTCAATCAGGTCTAAGAAGGGATCATGTTGATGTCTAAGATAAGGAAGACATTTGCTATAAACAACAGCCTCTCCAAGGAAAAACTTGAGCATCAAACACCAAATTTTTGGGGCCAGCTTTATGAGGCAATTGTCTCTCTCTTTTCATGATGCTGATACCTGTGATCTGGTGTGACTGGAAGCCATATGTTGCTCCTTTTTTGAGTAGCTGCCATAACAGCATAATCATTTTCTGGCTTGATCTGTTCCATCCATTCCTGCTTTAGTTGACCATTCAGAACACTTATTTTGTCCCAATCAAAAGAAATCCAGTCCTGTGTGGCCCAGTGCTGGGGAAGGGAGGTGATTGGAGGACATGTACGGGTGATGCGGTTCAAAGCTTGGTCACTGGATGACATCAATTGCTGCTGTGTGTGGAAGTAGAACCGAAGATAGTGCGGCCCATTGAAGAACCAGTTGCACCTGTCCTTGTCGTAACCATCTGTCCGAAAGCCAAAGACATCAAACCCACCACGATCCAACCCAAATGGATCAAACCCATGCACACTGTAGCCTTTGTAACCAAAAAGCTCTGACATTATCTTGTCTCTGTGTGTCCTAGTACCACTCTCTTCCCTTTCATCTGTCTCATTCTCAAATTCTCCATCCTTACGCATACCAAACCAGGTGACATTAGAACGGTTGAACCCATAGCGGTCGTAACCAGATATGCCATATCCATCCCTATTCATGAAGTCCTGGTTAAACCCGTCTTTGCCATAGCCCCATCTATCCCAGCCGCTCTGGTCATAGCCATCACGATCATATCCATGTTGGTCGAAACCACTGCTGTCAAAGCCTTTGAAGACAAAACTGTTGTCATGTGATTTTTGTTTGTCAGAGCTACGCTTTTGATGCTTTTGACTTTCTTGTGGGTGCGTTTGCAATGATGTGATATTACAAGGTGCACCAATGGTTATTGGCACATATACAATACACATCTGATGCTGGGAGGAAATCACATCATCTGGTGTAACATCAAAAGGCGTCATCTTAACATGCCTCTGTCTAGCAGGGTAAAGAATGGTACTCTGAGCATAATCATCTGTAGAAGTTTGTCTTTTTGATCCACGCTGGTGTTTTTCTTGCCACTGTGCCCACAGCTTGTCCATAAATGCCATGTGTGACAGATATAAGGGGTCATAAGAAGCCAGAGGTGATGCCATGTGACCCCCTACCCACAGCCTAAAGAGGCCAGAAAAGGTCTGTAGAGACTGGGAGAACACTTGGAAGTCTGCCTGGTTTAGAGTCCTCTGCAGGGTTACTGCATCTGGTAGCCATACCTAAAGAGGTTGATGGAAATCAGTTGTACAATACTTGGTTTCAATAATACAGCTCAAAACACTCATGTGAATAAAACCTGTTTGACATACCGAGGAGTTAAAGCTCCGTCTGAGACATGGGGACCAGTGGAAACGGGATGTCAAGCCCTGGAAAGGGTGATGCCGGACACAGGCCGTGTCAGGATCACCGCCTCCTCCGAATAATCCAGCCTGCCAGGCAGCTGAGGACTTCATTGACCCAGAATCCACTGTCCACTCAAAATATGGGAGTGCCAGTTTGCAGGATGATACTGACTGCAGCTCAAGCTCCACTAATCGCAGAAAGTAGCGGTGCCAGGGAAGGAAGAAGGCATCATCACCGGCCAGAGGAGAGAACTCAGCTCGCAGTAGTGCAAAGCCTTTCCACATAGCTAAATCCACATGTAAACACATAAATAAACACTAAAAAAATCATAATAATTAAACAAAAGTATGATTTAAAATTTCAAAAACTAAAAAAGGAACAAGGAACAAGGAACAAAAACATTTAAATCTATGGTCTTACCTGGTCTGGAGTAGAGTTTCTTGATAGCTCGTTGGTACAACCTCCTCTCTCTCAGTGTTAGGTCTCTAATCTCTTTGCGCTGGGTCACATGTCTGCACACACAGTCAACTCTGCCACTACCTGAGCACATACACTCCTCACAGCCTTGCTTGAACCTTTCCCCATGTCTCCTGAGCTTCTGCTGAAAAAAGCACCCACAACCTCCATCACATCTCATGTCAGAGCACTTCACCCCAGGAGAGAAGCTTGTTACTTGTGCTTCCCCAGCTTGGTCCTTCATCAGAGTCTGGCACTGTGTTAGAGTGAGGTAATCACAGGTAAAAGTGAAATCCGGATCCTTGTCACAGTCTACCTTTGTAAGGTTTGCTTTAAGATCTTCAAACTCTGTACTGTTGAAGTCCATATTACTGTACCAAATTTCATCCTCCAAATTCTGCTGGTCATATCCCAGGAGAGTCGCTTTCACAGAGATGTTGTATCCATGTTGGGTGTAATGCTGATGGTCTGTGGGAAGACTCTGCCTTGATTTGCGGAGACAGCATGCGCCCAACATGCACTGGTCCCTACAGGCATTATAGGAAGGGAAGTTGTTGCTGCTGTTTCCAGTGCAGTAGAGGAACTCCTCACAAAGGCCAGAGGTAGGATTAAAAGCCCAACGGCGTTGAAAGGGCTGCACACCTTCACAGTTGCTCTCTGGCTTGGGTGCCCAACATGCCTAGAAGTGTGGAGGGGGGATAGACGGCCTCTTACCCAAACCCCACTGAATTGCCAATAGCCAGTACTTATAAAGGACAACACGAAAAGCACAGCACTGCTATTGGGCTCACCCAATGTAGCAGGCCAAGCAACGTTGGAAGGGTAAACCACAAAAACAAAAGACACCTTGATTCCACATGGCACGGCTCTGTGATGTCATTTCTGTGAAATAGTTTTACTTCATCAACCATGTGGTGTCAGATTTTGTTGATTTGGTCATTTTGATGCTGATACGTGACCCAAGAATGTGCCATGGAATCAAGCTAAGACAGTCACAAGTGATCTAAAAATTATAGTGATCACATTAAAGGAATAGCTTGACATTTTGAAATACACATTTATTTGCTTTTGTTGAGAGATGAAAAGATATCACTGTAAGATCATCCTGTTAAATATTGCTACAGCCCAGAGACATTAAACTTAGCTTGGCAAAGACTGGAATCAAGGAGATTTGGCTAGCCCCCCTCCAAAGATTTAAAAAGAAAACCAAAAAAAAAAATACTAAGCACCTTTGAGATGGTTATCAATCTATTTTGTGAATTTTATCAGTGTATTTCCCAAAATGTCTAACTCACTACATAGCAAAGAACAAAGGCAAAATAACAACAAAAGGACTAAAAAGAAAAGGCTAAAACTATTAGAAACTAATAGACCACTACTGGAACACAACACTGAACAGAAGGGGCTTCAAACTATTGTTTTCATTTGAGATTTTGACCCACCTCAAGCATTTGAAAAGCACTGGAGACCTGCCAGGTAACCAAACAAACAGTAAGCAAATTTTCTAACTTAGATTAAAAATTATTCAACTGGATGAAATGAAAATTTAAAAAGCACTCAAGAACACACGCTCAATAATGCAAGACTAAAACTCTAAGGTCATACTAGCGACTCTTAGGCTGCAATTAGGCACAGCAGTGCCTTTAGCTTGATGTACAGCAATGATAATACCAACACGATAACACAGTTACAATATCAGTGTTAACTTGCTAACATTTAGCAGGTATAATGTTTACCATGTTCACCATCTTAGTCTGGCATATTTGTATGCTAACATTAGCAGATTAGCACCAAATGCAACACAAAACTGAAAAAAATTGACAAGTCACTGATTAGTAAGTATTTAGTCACAAACCAAAGAAACGGACGAAGTAAAATCTTGACCTAAAGATGGAAAAAGATTTAGGTAAAACTCAAAGTAATTATGAGTCATTCTTCTGGCAACTTAAATGTTTTAATCTTCTTAGAAATTCATTTATTAGTTTTTGAGTTATTCCAGCTAAAGTGGTTGATTGACTGATTGACAGGCTGGTTAAAAAAGAAACAAAACTGAAAGTGACAAAAATATTTTCACATCAAGTGTTTTGTAACACATTAAGAATCTACTCTACCAATCCTACCACAAAAATACCTGTTTTAGCTGTCTGTCACACAGTGGTCCCTTGGTGTTGGGGGGACAGGAGCAGTGAAACCCAGCAGGGTCAGAGGTCAAGACGAAACATACGCCTCCATTTAGACAGGGGTTAGACAGACAAGGGTCTGAGAGAGAGACGGCCATCTGCAAACCAGCTACTTAACACCAGTTAAACGTGTGTTAGTTTTAGGTTGTTGCAAAGGGTGCCAAAATCATTGGATGATTTGATTGTGTTTTTTTTATACGTGAGCAACAAAGTTAAATAGAAAAAGCAATAGAAGGAGTAAATGAGGCAGAGAAGGAAGACTGTCAGAGGCCAAGTCATTTTTACCTTTGATGTTGGATTGGCATGTGACCTTTCCAGATGTGCATGTACACACAGTGTTGAGGTCAGTCTGCCACTGCTGTTCGTCCTCCACTTCACGCCCCTCCCACACACATCGTCGCCTCACACACTCACATCCCTCCAGGTACTGCACACGTGACTGCAGATCTGCATTCTGTGGAAAGACAAACAATGAAAATAAACTGTCATGTTTCCTCATTTTTTATTAATTGCTGTTTGCCTTTTTTTTGTTTATTTCTGAAGAGTTGTACATTCTAAGTTCAATATGTACCTGAGTTTTGACCATGTCCAGCATATGAGTCAGCTCCTCCAGCCTCTTCTCCAGCTTCCTTAGCCTGTCGTCTTTCTGCGCTTGAGAAACAGACTTTACCCCTGGTGGCCCCAGCACCACACCTCTCTGCAGCTGGTCACCCTGTATGTCCTGGGGATAATGCTTGGTTTGGTCTGTTGGCTTGTGGCTTGTTTGAGGTTTACTAGGGGACACATCCTGCTGGAACATTCTGCTGCTTTTAGTCCGAGAGTATGAGCTTTGGGTGTCTGTGTACTGAGAAGAGAGTAGAGCATCTAGAGGGAGAAAGTTGGTGGGAAAAGAGATTCCTTAATAATTCTTGATTAAAACAAAGAACAAATTTGGAGACTAAACAAACAATCTGGGAAACCTTTCTGCCTGGGGACCAAAAGATATGATCTAATGCGCATCAAACTATGTTGATTTCATGACTAAGTTTTAACTCTGTGAGAATGAGAGCAATATTTTACTGTTTGGGACACAAGACAAAGTCACATTGGACATAAATAAAGACATAAAGTTCCATCAGTTATTCAGGAGTTAATAGTAACAACAGTTGACAATGACAGAAAGTCTTGTCAAATCTCCCAGTACAAGAAAATGAAAATTAACAAATTATTAAGGTCAGTACGGTTGGTCCAGAATAGAAAGACTGACCAAAAAGGTAAATAAAAAGGGATATAACACTGTAGCCTCTGGTCTCCGCCACAAAATAACATATGAATACACATGTACAGACACACACAATTGTGTTGATTCAAGCACAAGTACACATGCATATTGTGCATAAAAAATGACACTCAAGTAAAACTCTGCAGTTAGCATTAAATGCTTGCCTTGAAAGGCATGTTTTTTTAGTTTTCTGGGTATTTTAGGCCACCTCTATATAAATTTGTCCTTGATTTGTTCTCAAATGGAATACTGAAATGCATCATCTCCCTTACTTTAACCTTTCAAACAAAGAAATGGTTCTTTTTGTACCTGTAACATTGTCACAGAGCCACGGTCGCCTTAGATATGCTTTCATTGAAATCTCGGCCTTCTTCAAAAATCCCTGCATTTATACAGAAACAAACACAAAAATACAACATGGAGAATTGTACTTCATATATTACATGCACATTAAATGGAGACAAAATGTGGAATATAACTTTTTACTAATGTTGAATGATTGCTTTCATCCTGTTATGAAGTATTTTAGAATGTTGTTTTTCTTTGTAATTCATCACTTTTTGTTATCATGTAAAAAATTACAGATGGCAGTTATGTCTTTAAAAGATTTCTCAGAGAAAAAAACACACACACTGTAAATAGCAAATATCAGTAAAAGTGATGTCTCTTGTAGTCCTACAATATGTAAGTGTGCACTGTACACAGTATGTGCAAGAAACTCACATTAAATTTACTATCCCTTTTTCCTGGTGTGCTGGCAAGAGTGACAACAACATCCTGAGGCAGTTCCAGGTTGATTCTCTCCTTACTTTTTATCGGTGTAACTACAGCTTCTTGACAGTCTACAAAAAATATCAGTCGATCAGTCTCCAGGCTCACAGCCAACTGTACCCACTCCTCCTTGGCAAAGGGGTTTCTGCTGGGGTAGTGAAAGCTGACTTGGCCCTGAGCTCCTCCTGCAGCTTGGTAGTCCACACGCAGAGTGTTATTGAGGGTGGAAGAGATGATTTGGAGGATGGGTGAGGACGCAGAGGTGAGTGAGAAAAGAGTGGCACTGGAGCCTGATGCTTGCTGCCCCACCAAATGTACCCCCATGCCAGCCTGAAGCTGGGAGTGCAAGAAATGGGAATATTCATGAGGAAGCATCAGGTATGGTGCCCTTGGACGTATTCTGTATGTTGTACTGCTGGGACTCTGCAGTCTGGACACACCATTCATGTGGTGGGACATGTTTAGAGCTGCCAGAAGGTCAACCACTGAGAAAGAGATAAAACAGAGTCCGACTTGAGACACACATGCATACATGTCCACACTGCATGAGGTCGTGCTCCGGCTAATGGAGGCTGACACTGTGGTTTCTGGGTTGTGATGAGTGTGAGTCTGTGTGAGGGGAATCAGAATGAAGCTATTCATTAGCCCGTCACACATGGCTGCCTCACTGACCTCAAACACAACACCAACAGGCCATCATGAAACAGTTAGCCTGATCTGTCTGCCTCTCAATTCACACTCTTTCACTTTGGAGATGGAGTTTCTCTGCTAAAAGCTGAAACTAAAAATAATGAGAACTTTTTTTTTGGTATATCAGATAAACACATAGCATCCTGCATGAATGGAAAGTAGCTCAGTACAGCAATAAGCACTTAAATACAAGAAATACTGAATGCTCATATTTGATCAATTCTTTACTTTCTACTGGTACTCAACATTATTCTAACACCTAAATTTACTTGCATATAAAGATTTTCCAGAAAATATTTAATCAGCTTGTAAAAAATGATGTATTATGGATTAAAGACTCGACAATATGTAAAATACTAACTTCCCTTTTAAGAAATAAATGTTTCCTTCACAAAAATAATCAGTAAAAAAAAATTGATTAAATATTATGATGAGATATGTAACACTATGTCTACAAGGAACCAACAGTCCATTGTTGACACTTTGGAATTTAGTTTTAATTCTTGAGTTTATTTATTGTAGCTGTCTACTCAAAGTTAAAGATCTACACATTTCTCATGTGACTGCTGTCTTCAGTCTGATAACTCCACAGGAATAATCTCCATTGAGAATAACTTTCAAAAGTAATATAAACAAAAGTATAGAAACTCTAAGCATCAATAAATTGTGACCATTTTGTTAAACTTACCATTCTCGTGGTTTGGAGTGGAGTGCCCTTGCACAAACAGCGCAAACATCCCGAGAAAATGTATCTCCAGCAGCATGAGCGTCTTCAGCTTGCCGCTCTCCATTCTCCAGACGCGAAAATAAGGAACAATCTGGATTCAAACCCAAACACCTTACTCAAAAAGCATAATATTCATTGTCCTTTAAAACGCGATTTGGTGACATGGACTTTAAGTTGCACAGTGTATACTCTTCTGTCCTCGTGCGTGCAGATCTTCCAAAGTGCGCGCAGGGGAAACATGAAACATCTGGATGCGGGCAAGGCGTCACTCTTCTGCAGTCACACACTTACATTCTCCCCTGGGGCCATATCTACAGCAAACTTTCACTCCATGATCACAAAGGTTTTGAGATGATTATTGCTATGCTTGCTTAAGATGCCTGTTATTTCTGATGAAAGACAGAAAAAAAACATCCAGAAAAGTTCAGGTGTGCGGTGCGCGTGAGGTCACCGGCTATTGTCTCTGTCTTGTTCAGTTTTCAGTTCCCCAAATGAAAGCTGAGAGTGCACTCTTTTTTCTTCCCCTGTTTTCCCTCATTTTGTCAAGGGAAAAAAAAAAAGTCTCTCCACCCAGTGCTGCTCAGCGGTGTTGATTCCCAAAGACCCCGCTTTGGTAATGAGCTAAAACCTGGTCTGGATACTGGAGAGGAGCCATGCTGAGGCAGCCAAAAAATGTATATGTGTGTGTGTGTGTGTAAAGAGACAGAGAGGGGGTGAGGGTAAACACAAGTAGTCATGTTTCACTGCACTGGAAACAATCCCTGTGTGCCAACTTGCTCAATCCCCCCACCATCTGTCTTCAGAACTCTTGGTTTTTTCCCTTGTTGTCCTTCAGGCCTCTACTGTTGTTTTTTTGTTTCTTTCAATGAGAACCACCTCATAAACAAAAGCCTTGAGACTTTCACAGACAGACAGACATATGCCACTCTGTCATGTTTGAGTACTTTATGTATGCGACACCCAGGTGTTTCCTTATGGATGTAGCAGACTGGAGAGCCCCTCATCACTCTGGAGCCAGATTGTTCCCGACACAATTAGAGATTATATCTGTTGAAAGAGTTCCGGGCTGAAAGGAAAATGGGACACATGTTCTAACTTGAGTCTCACTAAGATTTTCGCAGCCTCTGTCCACAGAAGCAAATCCTCACCCATGACTCATGCCAGTTCCTCTGTAATAATCACAATTAAAAAGTTTTCCTACAGGACTTGCTCTCTCCGCTCCACTGATTTTTTAGCATACACACTCTATCCCTCTGGATGTCATGACACATATTAAGGTGGTAATTTGGTGAAAAAAAAAAATCTTAAATCAGTCAATCCCCCCCCAGAGGAACACTGACAAGAACAAATTGTTGCTCTCACGCCCACTTTGTACCCAGTAGACCCTCTGTGGAGAAAGTAGATTAGTGTTACACCCAGATTATTTTGATTCAATGTGCAATAAGGGAAAAAATTACAAACTTAAGAGAGCACAAAGAATCTAGGGCATCCAAGCAGCTCTGTGGTGATGTCCGCATACCGGTGTTTTGACCTAAATGGCAATATTATGATACTAACACGCTCACAATGACAAAATGCTTATGCTAAGCAAGTTCAGTTTACCATGTTCAGCATCTTACTTTAGCTGGTTAGCATGGCGGTATTCTCTAAACAGAAACCTCTGCTGAGGCTGATGGAACAGTCTTTCATTTAACAAGTATTTAGTTAAAGACCAAAATATTGGACATTTTAAATGTTGACTTTATGGTGGCCCTTAATGAAAAGTAAGGAGGTCACCAAACTTACAACAGTATCCTCAGGGGGACATCACTGTCAGTACCAATTTTCACGGCAATCCTTCGAACAGCTGTTGAGTAATATCAGACAAAATCACAAAAGTTAGCCCTGTGATGGCGCTCTAACAAATGTCAGGCAGTTCCTGTAGGATTAACCCTCTGGATGCCAATAATATTGGTGTAAAATTTCATCTGACCAACACTGTCGTCCATAGAGTCAGGCCACTCAGCAGACTGCACGCTGAATCTCCTAACATTGATGCAAAATTTGGTATTTCAGTGTTTAATCACTTGATACTTAGATTTGGCATCGATTTGTTTAGGATGTAATGCAAACTTTATTTTGCCAATTAAATGTTTGCCTATTCACACTTGTAATTATACAAAATGGAAAAATAGTGCTCTGAAAAAAAGATATTAGTTTAATTTCACATGCATGATGTGGAAGAGTCTGATAAGTGCACATGTGTCTGAATGTCTCGCATCATTTGAGTGTCAACAGCAAAGCTGAGTTACAAATGTGTCATACCTTATCACATCTCTGCTGACATCCAGTGGTCATATCTAGTCACAGCAAGATATATGGAACTTAAACATGTCTGTCTAAATGTAGGCTTATTATGAACACAGTAACACAGAAAAAAGGGAATAAGAGGGAAAACATAGAGGTCATTCTGCCTCTTAATTAGTTAATGCTTCTTGTAACAGCATCCTAAATATGTACATGATCTGAGAAACGCTGTCCCTCTGTACTGTCTCTTAGGGACACAAAGAGAGTGCAGTGTTCAGCTTTTACTTGATACTGATCTCTTGCTAAATCATCAAACACATCCTCTCCCTCTGCTTTTATCTGATAATGGAAGCCACTGACATGCCTGCGCTAACACTAAAATACTTCTTGTGGATGTAGTAGACATAAAGATATGTGAAGGCAGACTCCTTTAAGAGTGCATTTGTGTGTGTGTGTGTGTGTGTGTGTGTGTGCGCGCATGTCAGTGTGTATGTGTACCTATGCATGCTGGGACAAGTGTGAATAAGGATGGGGGTTAATCTTCAGAGGTTGAACAGCCCATGTTTGATAGCTAATCCCTCATCAGGCCCCATTAGTTAATTGAACAAATCCTACAGGCACACGCTGTGTACCCACAGTACCTTAGCAAATTCTAACTTTTACTGTACACTGATGAACATTTACATTTTGATACAAGCTGCCAGAATCTAATTTAGTAAAGGAAAAACACACCCTTTTATGCCTTGTAATACAACAACTACAGGTTGGATACAAGAATATGACTGTTGAGCTTCGACTGCATAACGAACTGTTTATGAAGGTCAAGTGTCTTTGTTCTGTAAATCTCTTAAATTCACTTATGACCAGGCTCTCATCTCACCGCCAGGTTCTTTCCATATCTAATTTGATTGGCTCAGTCTTTGTATCTGACCAGGTAAGCCCCGCCTTCAGGCTTTAGCCTTTGAGCTGGCATTTATCCTTAGGATATACACCATAAGCTGCTGTCTGCTCTTTAATGTATGTTAGTGGGGGGGCTCAGTTTGTGTGTGCGTGTTTGTGTGTTAGTGTGTGCGTGGTAGCTATTGTTGTCACTCATTATTCCTAAAAGCCTGTCTGTCTTTTTGAGTGGCGTTTAGGGAATCAGAGATGCTGTTTCCATCTCAAGGCAGGAGGGCATGGAGGCCGGCAGACCAGCTTCAGAGGATTTGACGACAGGTCAGTCAGATGAACTACAGTGCGTTTATATCTCCCTCGTTGTGTGTTTTACGGGAAGCCTAGGTTATTGTCTTTTCCTTTCCTTTCCTTTTCGATGTGTTAATTTCGCTGATGAGAAAAATTCTCGTCATAGTTTTGTAATAGTTTTATAAATGAATAAAGCCAAAAAAAGTGGTGAAGGGACTTTTTTCATTGACAAGAATAAGTGGAGACATTCTTAAAACCAAATCAAAGATAACATAAACTGTGATTAAATCGATTGTAATTTTTTGTAAATTTTAATTATTTATTTATTTTTTACATTTTACAGATTAAACATTTTGTCTCCACCCTGCGAAATGAACTATTTTTATGTGAGACAAAAACACTGCGAAATTTTGTCTCGAGACAGAAATTAGCAGCATAGAGACAAAACATTGTCACGTCGTTTTTATTTATTTTTTTAACAAAAACATATGAGAGAAAATTTTATTTGTGAACTTAAGTAACTGAATCTATTTAAACTTTTTAGAGCTAACAAAAGCAGAGAAAAACATATCGGTGTTCTCTTTATTTAAGACGAAAACACTTTGATAAAAACTATAATGAAAATTCTGATGAAAAAATCGTGACAAATTTAATGATGCAGCTGCATCGGCGTTACTATTTTAGTAAGATGTGACTCCAGGTCCTGCGAAAGCACCGACGTAATGGAGAGAATGTAAGTCACATTCACACTAAGTATGTCAATAGAAACAGATTAAGAGGAGAGTTTCCAGTCAGAATAGCACCTGTCTGCAGGGATGGACAGGGAAAGCTCGGCTAGAGGGAGCAATAAGGTCAGAAAAACATGAAGAGAAGAGGGATAGTGCTATTCTGCAAGTCTGCCTCCTCAGACAGGTGAAAGCCAGGCCGAAACCCACTTAAGGGGGATTAAATGAAATTACAGCACAGAGCAGAGTGTATATGGACTAGTGTTTGTGCATTTAGAGAGGCTGTTGACCTAATGGGGATTCTTTAAATGTGCTGCCATCAAAGCAAAGACTAAAGCCTGGCCCACTTAGTTATATGATAGATGGGGAGAGGAATACCTCATTTAGTTAATGGTGTTGTTGTATCCTTG
>JAPZDZ010000023.1:12610325-12621761 GCA_029783805.1 Acanthurus tennentii | reverse complement strand
CAGGCTCAAGGTCCCATTCTAATGGCTGAGCTGTGGTGTTATGAGGAGGACAGACTTCAGGTACACCTTGTGCCGTCATCTTACCCAAATCTCTTAAGTGTGTCTTCCCACATTCATATTTGAATGTGTCTTTCTCACTGTCGTTTTAGAGTGTGTACAGGATCATGGTGGAGGTTGTCAATGAGAATGATAACTCCCCTGTCTTTGCAGAGGATGTGCTTTCTCTCATTATAAGTGAGGTAAGATTTTCAAAAACATGTACACAAATTTGTGTGTGCATACACAGTAGATATAAGATTGAATTTCTAATGTGATTTTCTGCATGCGTGTTTTGCAGTTGATTCCAGTGGATACTGTGGCCTTCACTGTCCGGGCCACAGATGCAGATGATGACAACATTATTTATTCCATTGATCAGACATCTGTGAGTTCAACTATTTTACTCTACAAATGGTTTCACAAAATCAGTGCATCATAGTTAAGGGGTTAAGGCGTTAGTGTGTGTGTTTTTCTGTAGCCTGATGCAGAGTACTTCAAGATTGATCTCCCCAACAGTGGAGAGGTGGTCCTGTCTAAGCCTCTTGACTATGAGACCAAAACCCTGCTTACCATCACCATCTACGCCACAGTAAGCCACAAATGTTGTGTTTTATTTCAATTATTTTAGAGCTCAGCTTTTAAGTTCATATATCCTCACGTTCCTCTAAATCAAATTAAGTTCAGTTTTTATCATCCATCACTAAAAGTTAAGATTGAAATTTGACTCCCCGATGCTCCTGATGATTACTATTAGAAAGGATGAACCACACTTCATGCATTCATTTATTTCCTCATCAAAAATTCTTGACTGTCATTGGCTCAGGAAATGAACACTGCTGAGCGTTTTAATACCAGCACCAACATCACCATCACTGTCCTTGATGGAGATGACC
Source organism: Acanthurus tennentii (assembly GCA_029783805.1). Classification (NCBI taxonomy): domain Eukaryota; kingdom Metazoa; phylum Chordata; class Actinopteri; order Acanthuriformes; family Acanthuridae; genus Acanthurus; species Acanthurus tennentii. The sequence continues at coordinate 12,620,829 of JAPZDZ010000023.1, read as the reverse complement.
AGTACCCTCAGTTCCTGCCCTGCACACTGCTTTTCCAGGATGAGACCAGCCACATCTGCACCAGCCCAGTGTACACAGTCAATGTCACACAGGGGGAAGAGGTGGGCTGCTCTAACCTCCCTTGATCAGACCTTTTTTGTAACTGATAACTTTCCAATGTTATAACAGTGGAAGTAGCACTAGAGCCACTCTTTTAAGAATATATAGCTGTGGTTATTTTTTTTCTCATAATATCTGTCTTTCCTGCCCTTTGGATGAGGCACTGTAAGGCTTCATCAAGCATATTTAGCGTTGTATGATTGCCCTATCATGAAAGAAGATCATCTTGCCCTATGTCAGTGCCCTGTGTCAATCTAAATGATGGACTTCAGATCCAGATCAGTTCATTGGGTTACTCTTAGATTTCATAAAGAGCTGAGTTGAAGAGCAACAAGTGTGTCTCACCCTGCAGGACATTGTATTGGACTTCTCTCCTGGTCCCATTCATGCAGCAGATGGAGACAGAGGACTCAGCTCTCCGATCAGCTATGCCATTCTCTCAGGTAACATACACACTGATATAGGTTAATATATAAAAAAATTTGCTGAGTTTATATGTGTTCATTGTTAACTGCATATGTGTTCACACTAGGAGACGATGATGAACATTTCCTCATGGACAAACAGACAGGGGAAATTAAACTAATTCGGGGATTTAGGGAAAGACCCCAAACTCCAGCGCTGCATCTGCAGGTCATGGTAAGACTCATGTAGTCAGTGTTAGCGGTGTTAGCTTGGAAGATAACCAGTCTCACCACTCTGTCTTTTTGTCTCCCTCCAGGCATATCAAGATGACGACCCCAGGAAATTTTCTGTTGCTACAGTGTTGGTCCGAGTTCTGGCAGTAAACCACTTTAATCCAGAGTTCAACATGGGTGAATATCAGGGCTTTGTGACAGCAGGGAAGAGCCTTGCATCTCTGGTCAATACTTATGGCAGCAAAGCCCTGATGTTACATGTGCAAGATCAAGACTTTAACCATGTACGCACCACACTGCACTCCACACATCACATATACACCCACAGTGGAAAAAAATGTTCAGAGCAGTTCTACATGTGATTTATATTGTTACCCATCACCTCTCTTTTTCCACAAATTGACAGGGTTTCAATCCCATGATCCACCTCACCTTCAGTCCTACATCAAATCACACAGACATCTACCAGATCACACAGGACGGTTTTCTGATAACCAGGACCAATCAGCTCAAACCAAAGCAGAAACACGTTTTAGAGGTGAGCCTCAGTGTAAACACTGTTATTAGTCTTTAGATACATTTCGTACGTTTCATGAAAGCTGCTTGAGACAGTAAGTCCATCATAAGGAGAGCTGAGCAGATGGAAAGAGGAAAGAACACATCCACCTAGATGTATTAATATATATTTTTTGACATGCATGACAACATAACCATGAAGTATTGACTCTGTGCTCTATAATTGCACAAACACAACAGGAAACCAATTAACAAAGGATGCCATTAAGTTATTTTTACAGTGTCTAGTCACGTGGAACTGGAGGGTTGGTGATACATTGAAAAACATTATCTGGTTGGGAATAAAAAACTTCATGCAACAACCAGCATGTTTATATAGCAATATTTCATATACCGTTAAATCTTTCAGTACAGTCAGCCAGTTCAGTGTATTGCACAACCTGTTTGTCTATTAATAAAATCTCAAAACAAATAAAAGTGTTAACAAGATGGCAGTGATGTGGTACAAGTCAACATGTTTTTTCAGGTAATGGCCATAGATCAGGAGTCAGGTGATGTAACCTTTGCGACTGTGGTTGTGGATGTGTTATCTGAAGGACAATCAAGTAAGGACACACACTTACACACTCATATTTACTACTGATTGCTTCTAGCAAACTGAAACAAACCCTGTGTGTCTGTCTCTACACACTGCAGTCCCTCACAGTCCACTGGGAGATGACCGTATGACAGGCTGCACTGTGGGCAAAGCATTGTTTCTCTGCATGGTGTTCATGAGTATATTTGGATGCATCCTGTCTATGGTGATGTGGCTGAAGAAGAAGCACAAGGTAAAGAGGGACCCGCTGGAGCGAGGCTGTGTGGCTCAAGGCAAACACCCCAATGTGGTAAGATCCTTAATCTCTATGATCTTGATTCATATTTGCTAAGACATGCTGGTGAGTAAGTTTGAATTTCTGAAATATTCTCCTCTTCATATACTCCCACAGAGCCTACGGTGGTTTCAACTGGTGAGTTTTTATATACAATTGAAGCAAGTATTCATTCTTGTCCTATATTCCATGTCTCTGTCCCTAATAATCTTGGAATGAACTGGTCTAATCCTACCAAAAGTAAACTGTTCATATAGTTTCAAACATTCTTAAAACAAGGCCCAACTTGCTTGAGTAACTTAAGTTTCTCAGTTGTCACTGAGATGATTTAGTTAGTAATACAGGACCTAAGGGTGGAATGTTGCACAACAATAAATAAACTGTCTTAAAAACGATGGAGCAACTCCACCTGATGATGGTCACAGGATGTGGTTGATAGATTCTGCAGAAGCAAGTAGGTGGGACCTTGTTCTGAGCATTTCACAAGCCTTGTAAGTAAAATACTCACATTGTAATTCATTCAATCACTCCCGCTTAAAAAGGTTAGACTTCCTGGTTGTTCAAAGGCTTGACACTTATCTCTAAACTATTTGTGATACAAGAGTTTTGTTTTTTTTTTTAAATTCTTACCTGATGACTATTGTTGCTCTTCAGATGAGTCATCGAAACGCGATGCCGCAGATGGAGGAAGTAATACCCTACAACGATGAAGAATATGGAACCTACAATCCTTCCTTCAGCTGCCCAGACAAACCTGGCATGTACACCCCCCAGGACCTCCCTCCCTGCCGAGGACCTGTTCCGCCCAGGACGGCCGCTGCACCCGACACCAGTTTCATCCCCAATGAAACTGTGCATGCCCCTGTGATCCTCAATAATAAGGTTTCTACACCCACCAAAAGTTCTTCTAGCTCACCCACCCCTCACCCAGCCACTGTGGATGTGTGCCCCACACATACAGCTCCAGACGCTGCTCCACCCGAAGAAAACCCTGGTTCACCAACTGATACATCCACAGACCCCACTGAGGCACCGCCTAACACAAGTCCTAGCCCAACAACCCATGATGCCACGAACATCCTGCCGCTTACCTCTCCAGATCCGCAAACTACACAACCGACTGCCAATGATGACCCTGCTGACCCTGTCACAAGCCCCTCCTCTCAATCCAGTATACCATGCAGTAATGCCCGGATTGCTTCCGCAGAAATAGACAAACCCTTCTGCAAACCTCGTGTGACGACACCCCCTTGTTCACCTTTACAGTCAGCACCCATTCCCAAGCAGACTGGCACACCTCCGACTACCCCAGACCATACACCTTTAAAAGCCAAGCTGGTACATATAGATACGTCTCCTCTTGATACACCTCTAGCAACACCAGAGCGAACATCTATGACTCTAAGCACAGAGGAAGACCAACCTTCCACATCACTGGACCAAACAGACCAATCAGAACAACCAGGTGGGGCTGCAGATGCTGGTAGTCCAACTCAGGACAGAAGACCCTCGACTAATTCAGGAAATACGCAGGATTGCCGCGAGGTGGGGGATGTGGATGACGATGGTTTTCTGGGAGATGAAGACGCAGACAAGAACAGTGAGGGTGAGGGTGAGAGTGAGTTAGAGCCAGATGAAGAGGAGCTGCTGAGAGTGTTGGCTCGTTGTAATCCCATTTTTATTTCATTCAGCAAGTGATGTTTTAACGATATCACAGGCACTGAGAGTGATGGGTTGGAAGACAGAGAATGGAAGAGGTAAGTGAAGATGGATGATGCAGACAGCCGACAGCAGACACGTCATCAAAAGAAACACTGCAGTCTGGCTCTGCTTGTGCTCTAGGCACTGCTTAGAAAAGTAAGAGGATTGAATGTACAGCACATGGACCACACTGAAGAAGACATGCATACTGTATACTATATATGTAAAACTAAACATTTAAGAAAACACAATTATAACGCATACAGTTGTTTCATTTATACAATCTAGTTGACTAGATGACAGCAATGACTCATCTTAAATGCAAAGTCAATCCACTGAAAACACTCTTATAGCAATGTTTAAATACAACATTTAATGAAAGGTTGTTACAGGTAGAAAAACTCCTGATAAATTCACTTGAAAGCATGCAATGTCAAAAACAAAATGCCTGCTTTGACATAACAGGAGTTCGCAGGGTCTGACCGTTTGAACTCACAGAGAAAAGTGCAGCAGCAGTTTTGCTCCCTCTGGGGTTTTGTGTAGCTGCAGATAGAAATAGCTGTTTTTAATGTTCAAATGTCTCACAGTGTTCTGCAGCATAAATTGTTGTGTTATGCCTATTCTACAAGCTGCCTCCGTTTTTTTGTTGAACTTGAGTAAAGTTTTTGTGTAACTGAATCAATGAGTCATGAGTTATTTCTAAAGTGAGTTTATTGGCAGGGGCACTTTGACTGGTCTACCAAACCAGAGGAGTGCAGCTCTATGCAAAGACCTAGTGTTACGCCAGTTTTCGCCTCTCATTTGTTAGCATTAGTTTAGCATTTGAGTCACAGAGCCCAGTGCAGTGTGCTTTTTTCAGGATAATGTCAAAATTTTAAAACTGCTACAATAATGGAAAAGTATGTTTACATTCACTACTAATTCCGTCTAAATATTGTGTGTTAGCATGCTCATATGATCAATTGGTATTATACACAAACATCTGTGGCTAATGGGAATGTCTTCAATGTAGCAAATTTATCATGAGTGAAGTGCTGGACAGAATGATATTTGACCCAGTAGTGGCAGTAAATGAGAAACCTAAGAATCATCAGTTAATTTAAAGGCAGATAAAAGAATATAGAAAAAGAAAAGGGGAGAAAAAAGAGGAAACTGCATTTAGGGCTTTGTCTGCTTGATAGATTAGTGTGCAAAACCTATGACAACATGTAGGCTACTTAACCCATTAGCAGTCTGTCAGCTTATTTCAATAGGTCCTAAAAAGTTATAATGGCTTTTCACCTCCTCACCTTTGCACATTTTCATACAATAAAAGAGAGAAATGTGCCTGTAAAACCTTGGAAATCAAGATTTTTGATATATTGAATAGTTCAGTTTTCGTGGTAAATAAGGATGTGTTAGGCCTAAAAAGTGTTTCACTGAAGCTCTTAAATGGCAGACTAAAAAGGACTAGCTGCTCTATGAAACATTCTGGGTAAATAAAAGAGCCATTTTTAACATGCTTATGCTGAGATGTTAATGGGTATCTGCTTGATATGTAAAGGATAGCAGTGAAAGACAATCATTAAAAATCTATTTAGTTTTGAGGCTTTGAGTCTGTAAATTAAAGATGAAAAAAAAAGATTTTTGAGACATTTAGGGGAAAATTATTTTGCTTATAAAGAGATTGAGAGGAAAAGGCTTGAAACAACAATCCAGAGGTCAGTAGGTCAACAGCCAGAAGAAAACCAGGAAACAGTGCATTTCCTAAAAAGGAAGAAATCTGGGGGGGGGGAAATGTGATATGTGACACAAATGCAACAAGGACAATTCTCAACTTCCACTTCACACAATATGAGATCAATTGAAAACTTTGTTTTTTGGGAACAACTTTTGACTTCACAGTCTGATAGCACCCTATCCCTTGTAATAGCAGCAACTGTGTGAAAAACACCCAAAAAATATAATGTCAAGTCAAAAAATACAGCAGACTAAAAGCTCCAATTTTTTATTTTTTATTGAGATATTTTTCTCAATCACAAAAACTGGACCTGATTGTTAGAGTGCTCAGTTTGCAGACCAACAACTTATTTACAGTAAAGTCACTAGTGAAAGGGTGGTTACTGCAGTGAGCACGTAAAAAAACATTATCATATACATTTTAGTTTACCATAAAAATTATCAACAGTGGTTATAAATGGTGGTAGTGATAATACAAGCATAACAAACAGATTTAGGAGGGCAAAGTGTTCGTTGGAAAACTGTTTTTTTTTTTCAAACTGCATACAAAACAGGACAAATGTTTTTGCTTGGCACACAAAGGAGTTAGTTCAGCTAATTCACGCAAAACATAACACCAAAAAAGATGTAGTCAGTCAGCAAGAATACAAGTAATATATGTACACACGTACACACTCATACGCACACACAACACACACACACGACTGAGGTGATAAGAAAGAAAAAAGGAGGCAGCTTCAAGGACAAAGCATCCATCAGTCTCTAAATTCATCTTGTTTCCTTCAACTAACACTCAGAACAAGCAGCCCTTATGCAGGACCCACAGCTTGTGTTAACATGGATGCTTTGGAACCAGTACAGCAAACAGCATGATCCCACTGATGATACTGTATTGTACTAGTCCAAACACTCTTCATTGTCACTGGAGTTTAATTTTTACTCCTTGTTCCAAACATCTCCAACAATACCACATTATTGATCAATAATGACATAGAAACAAAGTATAAGTGGGCCTGATAACGTGATTAGACAGCGGAGTAGAGCAAATCCCATGGATTAAAAATCAGCTTTACTCTTCACAGTCCAGTGCATTGCAAAAAAGAATTGGTAAAATGAACTAATTTGTATACTGCAAGCCTTAACTTGTTCTCATGGGGTTTGATAGTAATCATGAATATTTCATAAAATTGCCCCGTCAAAGAAAAAAAAAAAAATCTCTCATCTAATACTGTTTGTGCTTTGCGTGACCTGGAAAAAGGCAAGTATAGTGTGTGGAAGCAGAACAAAGGCTGGCAATATATTCTCGAACTTATGCACAACTGAGCATGAGGACACACCAGCCAAGCATGTACACTTTACTTTGAATGTTAGTGTGCGTACAACATTCAAGAAATCAAATAAATTACTGTCCGTGGCGTTGGATTAGGTGAGCTCATCTTGTCATGAAATCCTCTACCCACGGTCGGAGGAGTAAGGTGGTACAAAAGATGAACAGAGTCTTTGGAGGCAGGTGGATGTTTAGAATTCGTCGTGTCGAGTCAGAGCCTCTCCGAAGTCTGTAGCCTGGCTGCCCACGAACAGGTCGTACTTATCCACGATTTCTGACTTGGTGAGACGGCCATCCTAAAGGGAACAATAATAGACCCGATAAGTCTTGAGTGTGTGTAAGTAAAAAAGGTTTCTGAGAGGTGGAGATACTTCATGCAGTTATCTGCTACCACATGTTCAGTATTTGGTAAGTCTCATATGATCTGCATTTGTGTCACTGGCTGCAGACAATAAATAAAATATCTTTTCTCATCTTAATTGCACAATAAACATTTACCAAAGGGATAACATGCCAGCAAGGCAGAGATAACAATGTGTATCTCTTGCAATTGTTATTCTGTTACAGCTGCAATTGAGACAGATCCTCCCTTAATGGACTGGCTGCCAAACAAAAGTTTAAAAAAAAGCTCGAAACTAGAAAACTAGATTAAAAACAGCTCACTGTGAGTTCACAACATTTTGTTAACATTTTATGCCTTGGACAGCAAGACCTGAGGTGACACTGAATAACTTTATCACTGTGAAGCAACTGCAGGAAATGAACAAGCAGATATTTTGAGGGGGTTAGCCAATAGCAAACACATTATTTCATAAATATTTATCTAAAACTAAAGAGCTTCTGTTTTTCATAAAACCTTATGCCGACATTACACTGAACAAATCTATCTCATATTTTCTCAGTATTTTGTGGCCCTGCCATATAGGAACAATATGTTCTGTTTAAGTGAAAGTTTTACAGTTCGTACTTTGTCTGCATCTGACTCATAGACCAGATGTTTGGCCTCGGCGTCAGCATGGTCATAGTCGCTGGGCAGGATCCAGTCTCTGGTTTCGTCCTTGTCCATCTTCCCATCTTTGTTTTTGTCTCTGAATTCAGTAAACTGTTCCCTCTCTGTCTTCACCCACTCAGGCTCTGAGGCATCTCCCTCCTGGTTGTACATGTCACCTTGAGCACAGAAAGGCAGAAACAGGCTGAATAAGAGTGAGGATAGTTTTTTTTGTACAAGTATTTACACATTACCCAACAGGCTCATTTCAAAGAAATTCCACAAATTGGTTTCCACCTACATTTAACAATACTCACTGTTTTTTCTCTTTTCAACGGTGTATTTTTTAATCTGTAGTGGTTTTCCACAAATAAAAACACAATTTTGTGTGGTATAAACTGATGATACTTATATGACAAAGAACTCACCTATGTACTCGTCTAAATCAATTAAACCATCCCCATTCTTGTCAATGTCTTCCATAGTTTCCTATTAGAAGAAAGGAGTACAGAGGGCAGTGAGAGGAGATGTAAAAGATACAGTGAGAAAGGCACCGTTTCACATCTGTGTGAGTGTGTGTGCAATTGTCACTCACCAGCACTACAATGTCTTTCATGTGGTCGTATTCCTCTGGGTGAAGGAAGGCTGTGAACTCCTCCTTGTTGGCTTTCATGTCATTGTCTTGGTCAGCCATTTTGAATCTCCTCTCATCGCGAGCCATCATCTGTCTGTAGCTGAAGCCATCATCAGGGTCCGGATCATCTGCAAGTCAGAGGTCACAACTTTGAATGTGTCCAAATGCAGCAAAGTAAATTTATGTACTTTGGGTAAAACTTCAGAGAGAAATGATGCACACTACTCTGCCTCTGCATGGCTTAGCTTAGGAACGACAGTTTTTTGAGACTCGGTTTCTGCTGTTCTGCAGCAGCAATCCAGTCACAGTGTAAAACTGAACAATAAGTGATGTTACTGTGTGAACATGATGTTAGATGTTCCCTGAAATACCTGTTTTGTGTTGTGAGGGCACTTGTTGTGTGATGACTCTAGAAAGGTATGATGAACTCATAAGTCTACCTAATGATGCTCAAAAGATAAGATTTCGTAGACTGTGTTTATCCTTTCCGAGGCATTGCAATTAATTACGGCAAGTAATTCTTGATTAGATTATAAGCTGCTATTTTTATCTTTTTCATTTGAGTGGCTTGTGCAAGTCATTTTATGGTGCAAAATTCAAGCTAACTTGCGTAAGACTGCAGAACAGCACAAACTTCCAGTTATGTCATATTCAGGGTAAGTCAATACGAGGTCTAGTTGAGCAGATAATATCAAAATAACATTTGTAAATTTGCTTTTGGGATACAACAATTGTTAACGATAGAGACTTTCTGCAGCCGTACCAAGAATGTATCCGTATGTGGCATTTTTGTACTCCTCCCAAGACACCACCTCATCCCCATTGAGGTCGTGACTCTTCCACTGTCGATCCACATCATCATAGATCCACCTCTTCTGAGCGTGCTTGATCCACTTCTTCATTTCCTCAACTGTCACATAGCCATCCTTATCTTCATCTATACGTTCAACCAACATGCTGTGGAGACAGAATGACAGAAATTTGTCAAACATCCAGTTGGCTCTCTCACATTATTGGTATGACACCTAAGGTGGACTTAACTTCTCCCTAAAGTGAAACTAATTTACTAAAGATTATAAGAGATTATAATTCTTACCCAAGCCTCTCCTTGCTCTCCTCTGGTGTCAACTGATCAAATGTCTTAGCTTCGTCTTGTCCCAGAAAGGCTTCATGGTCATAGTCAAAGTTCTCACCATCATCATGGTCTCGGTTGCTGAGAGGTTCATCATGGTGGACCCGGTCCTTCTTCTCTGTGGGTTTGCTGGTGGCGTAAACCACACAGAGAGCAAAGCACATAACAAGTGGCCGCAGCTCCATCCTGTGTATCTACAAACACTGTAAACACTGGATGAGAAGGTAAAAGGAAGACACCAAAAAGTGATGTTATTGGTCTAAACATTCTCATAAAAAGTCAGTATGGATAACAGCTTTTAACTCAGGACCACTCAACTCAAATGCCAGAGTGTGACTCACAGTGCTCAGCATACTCCAACTATAAGAGGTGCTAGGCTAATCTGTTCCAGCTGATGCAATCCCTTATTTGTTCTGCTTCTGGTACCCTTCATGTGCAACAGCTTTTAAATAATGGTTTCATACTACATTCAAATTGTAAACTACACTCAATTGTTTGTTTACCATACATCATATTTACATCTGGCTAAAACTAACAGTCCTGCATTTAACTCCTAGCCTCACTTTTTTTTGTCATACTGTCAAAATTACTTTTAAGATACAGAACTTTGAAGAGAGGTAGATTAAATTTTTTGGTAAATTTGAAGACCGATGCTTCTGGCTGTATTGCATTTTAACGACATATCAACATCAAACTTAAGCATTTTCAACTAACTCTGAAAACTAAAACTATCGTGAGAACATTGATTAATGGCAGGGCTAATGTATCAGACTTCATTATTTTTGTTTTCACTTAACAAAGAGAAATTCAGTGTTTGGGTTCACTGAAGATATAAAGAGAATGTGATGTTAATGGCATTAGTATAGCAGGAGGCATTA
>JAPZDZ010000023.1:12599783-12610225 GCA_029783805.1 Acanthurus tennentii | reverse complement strand
AGAAATTCAGTGTTTGGGTTCACTGAAGATATAAAGAGAATGTGATGTTAATGGCATTAGTATAGCAGGAGGCATTATAACACACAAAGAGAAAAAAATATGTTTAAGACAATTTTACTGTAATCTCTTATAAAACATTTCCTTTGTTAACTTGATTGCTTTAGTGTGACAAAACAATGTCTGTGCTTTCATTTTGCCACCTCTTGTCACCTTAAATATGCCGTCTACGTGTATTACCTGTCACCAGCAACGGTTAGTGCTTTTATTTCCAATTAGCCTAGTTAACGTAGCAATACAATCTAAATCCGAGGTTAAGGAGACTTTAGACTGGTTAATCTAATGTACCGTTAGTTTTACCTCCTGACCTACAATTTCACTCGCACGACGAAGATAAACAAGCAACCATATAACTACCCATGTGACGTCTTTCTCAACACTATTTCTAGAAGAAAGACATATTAGTAATTTGGTTAATATTTGTATTTTAAGGGACAATTTATCAAGAGAGCTCACCGGTGTCTTCAGGGAAGTTCTTCGCTGCAGTTTTGGACCCTCCTACCGGAAACACACCCTTGCACTTCCTGTGCTAAAACGCTAACTGGCCAATCAGACTCCGAGAAGGCGAATGCGATGTCGCTAGCTCATTGGTCCACTTCAAAGGGAACATAGATGATTGGATTGGCCGAGAACCGCCACGTCCTCAAAGTCAACAAAACTTCGTTCATTCATAAAACTCCTGCTCGTATTGTCTGTGACAGGTAAGCTACACAATAGCAGTCCATAACCAGTGCCTATTCAAATGAAGAAAAAAACTTAACAGACTGTAGTAAAAATGCAATTTATTTATTTATAGCTCATAAAAACATGACATTTTCCTCGACAGACAGACTTTGTAACCAAATAAAACAATTACGAACATATCCTATGTGGCAAGAAATTCCCCCAAAACAAAAGAAAGACAAAAAAAATGCTAACAGTCTAAGACTCAAAAATTAAAGTTACCTTTTACAATCATGTTTTTATTGAGCCCAATTTATTTTATTACTAAACAAAAAACTTCAGCAGTTTTGTTATCAAAAGTGTTAATCAAGTCATAGGAGTGCATAAAACCTTTTTACTTAAAGTCAGAAACATGGAGACTGCATACTTTTGAGGGAAACACTTCAGAACTTCAAATGCATTAATTGCTCATTCTATAAGTTACACATTTCTATTACAATTTGCTGATTACAATTTCATCAGGGTCAATGGGAACAACAATTGATGACAACTTAGAAGCGTAATGACAGGTCTTCATGCTGCTGAGTTGACAGTGCTCATCACATTTCTATAACCTCCTTTCCAAGACTCTATTCAATTCTTGAATAGGACTGTGATACATTGCTTAAGACTAACAGAGATACTAACACCTCCTCTTACAGCTGAACTGTATAAGTCCAACTGTTTCAGGCATGGAAACTTTCACCAAGTCACAGATTCCAATGTCTCTAAACATTTTCATAATCCTGGGAGGTCTGCAGTCTCAGCCCGCTGCTGAGTCTTCCAGGTCTCTGTTGTCCACATCTTTGTCTAACTCTCTCTGTTGGTTGGCATTTTCTTCTTGATTAGTCTGACAGGTTGTATCATTTTGTTCACCACTATCACCACTTCCTGCTGAACAATAACAACAAAAAAGGGCATTTTAAGTTGTGCAGAGGCTATCATTTCTCAAGATGAATATAATAAAAAATGGCTGACCTGGGCTCTCTTTCAAAAGCATCACTCTTTAAGAACTTGTGATTGTAAAACAATGTGTAAAACAATGTGTAAACAATGGTTAGTTTAGCTGTTCTGGGGATGTTCCTTGAGGCAGGAATAATGGGTAAATGATGTATGTTAAGCCTGAAGCCAGTGTTTTGAATTTCATACAGGTGGCTCTCTTTTAACTTACACTTCACACCCAACCTGTCCTGAGATCTTTTCTGAGGTCTGGATTAAAATCAGCTATACAAGATGTAACTTTTTCACAGTTATGTATTTGTTTGTTTTTGTTTTTTGGCAGGGTGGGGATATTTATTATAGAGAATTTTCAATTAATGAAATTAATTGTACTTATGGAGGGATGTATTTCAATCTGCTGCATCAAGTTTAAATTTTACGAGCTTGAGTATATGCAGCTTATGCATGAGAAATACACTGAGGGCACTTAGAGGTAAAATAAAATTAATGCCTGAATTCCTTTCTTGACATATTTGCAGCTTTTTGGCTCTTCTAATATTTCTCATAGCTCTTAAACTACAACCACTTCCTCTTAAAACTGGTGGCATGCAATAGGTCATACAGTACAGACAAAGAGTTATATCACAAACCAAACACTCCCTTTAATTGGAATGAGCACAGAACCTAATTAAGAAAACCAGGTTTACAAAAGGTTCATCACCACCTACATAATAATGTCTGACTGAGCATAGGTGTTATCAAGCCATTTTAGGAGGCCTGGCTTTGTCAAACTTGTTTTACAGTATACTACTATGGCTGACCTGCGCAGGTTTCACGTTCTTTCTTCTCAGTGAGGAAGATTCGTTGCATCATTAGTTTCTTTACAGTGTGACATATGTACTTCAACTCTGGGACACCAGTTTCTGCTTTTCCTGCACACATGATTGCACATTAGGAGAAATAAAGAACAAGTTAACTCTCATGGATGTCTCAAGCACAACGGTAAGCTAAGTATGTATTTTAGTCGCTTAGGTACACTAAGTATGTAGAACCTTACCTTTCTGCGGTTCCTCCTTAAACAGCACACAGGTTCCCAAAGCATCTTTGTGGATGGAAGATTAATAAGTACAAATTCAGTTGAACATTCCTTTTTTATGATAAAATACAGATCTTTCAAAAGATTGTGGAGGCTTTTTGCTCTACTTGGCACCACTATAACTTATGATGCTTATTGAAAAAATACCCCTCCATTTCCATGCCAGCTATGCAAAACAAAGTATTAGCAATGGTGCTGACTCCATAACTATTACTATATGTTTCAGGTTTGGAAAGGACTCTTTGGAGTTGTTGTGAGGTGACATGTTTCAACCATGACAACTTGCCTCTAGAAGAAATGATGATTGTGCATAAACAGAGGGCAAGTCTGAAAAGCTACACACGTAATGTCTGTGCCTTTTCTTCATTCTTACCTTCATATTCCCCTGCAAACACATATTGCCCAACCTGCATCATGGGCCTCTCGCTGTCAATATCCTGGAACACACGAATAAAACTGATGTGATGCTGCACTTCACTGTAATTTGTATTGTGCATGGTGACCAGGCTTCTTCTTTCTTTACAATAAAAGCTTTAATATCAGTTAAATTAATATAAACTCACAATTATCTTGCATGTGCCCCGACACTTGGACAGAAAGTCATTGTTGATAATACCAGAGAGCTCCACCACGACAAGCTGCTCCTGAACACACATGATCAAGAGTATTTTAAATCATAGAAATGTAACGTCACGTTTATTTATGTTCAACAGTCAAAAGAGCATAGTAGATAAAAACAAAACGCAGTCATAACGGCATACATTAGTAATAAGTGGCAAAGATTTCTGCACAATATGGTGGTCACAAATTATTTTTTTATTGGGGATTCCTACACACGTTTAACGTTACATCAACCAACCATTGTGAATACACGCGGACACCGAACAGCATTCGGTGGGAGTGTTCGTGACCAAAACCTCCATTTTAGAGTTAGAGTTAGCATAAGGACTAATGCTGAAATGAAAAAAAGTCACTATTTAAGGTTGGTCCCTCTTATTCTATCCGGACCTCGGGATATCTTAACATGATACATTAGCCACATGAAGCTAACGTCGGTGTTAGCTGTTCTTTTAGCGCTGCTGCGTCGATGCAGTTCATACCTCTTCTTCCCATTCATCTTCCATGCTGAAAGTCCCAGGATGATGAAAGTTTCTAGCAATCGACTTGAGTACACCTTTTCCTGCAGCTTTATAACCAGGAATCTCCCAGAACTTTTAACCAAATAACATTTTGACAACTTCCGCGAATGTACGGTGCCCGAGAAGCCGTTTATGTTTTTGGCCGTCCAGTCTGCTATCAATTACGGGCCCCGACCATCCAGGGGCGCTGTTGCTCAGGTTTACATGCGTGTTTTGTAGCTCAGCCCTGAACTGGAAACTGGAAAGGGAATGAATAACAATTCTCTCTCCCTTTATCTGTCTGTCTGTCTGTCTGTCTGTGTCTGTCTGTATCTCTCTCTCTCTGTCTATTCATTCTTCTTATGGCCATCTATGATTGGATCTAAATATTGGCTACCTGTAGGCACACTCATCTACATCCAACATTAATGTTATTAATGTTCTCCTGCAGTAGGCCATAGCTGAGGTGATGAGATGAGATGAGATGAGACGATACACTTTATTGATCCCCAAGGGGAGATTCATCTGTCAGATGCAGAGGCAACAAAAACTAAAACAAGCATACAGATCAAACATATCCAAAACAAAAGAGAAAAAAGAAGAAACAGTCACACAGTGGGAGGCCAAAAGAAACACGACTGAATTACATCAAAGTGCACGATGAGGAAAAAATATGAAGCACAAAAACAAACTATGTAGTCTGGCATGTGGGGGCACCTGGGGGAGAAGATGAGTTTTTAAGTTTCACTTTGCTAGGACTGTAGTTATTATACAGAAGTGAATTTGAAGTCCCTGTGACATGGCATGGAGGTAGGCCATTGCATGAACAAACAAGTTCTGGTATACACTTATCATAGGCAGAAATACACTACAAAGTGTGTCATGACAAAGTCGTTTCTGTCCTTCAGGTAGTAAGCAAAACATAAAAGAAAAATTAAATAAAATAATTAAAAGCTCAATTGCATGTACATTTATTTTGTGATCCAAATACGTTTTTCTTTCATCAAGAAGGTTTAATGAGGAGGTGGGGAGTTCCTCTTTACTTTATATGTTTATGCCACTGATTTTTGGTGAACTCATATGTTTATTTTAAATCAAATAAATGCTATTAGTTCTGTTTCTGAAGAACAAGGCTTAAGAACCACAAAGCCTTTTGGATAGGCTGAAATGTTTAAACTGATTTATTACTCAATTATTATTATTATTTTATTTTTTTCAGATTTAATTTGTTATATTTGTTATTTTAATTGTATTAACTATTTTTTCTGCCTCACAACTCCAGACTTAATTGTTTTTCTTTTGTTAAGGTATTGTATGTATAATTGTTTTTTATGCAATAAAAAAGTCCATCAGTTTAAAATTGAATAATAAATGATAAAAAAATAATAAATGGAATAATTGATCCTTATAGTAAACTTCTCTTTGTATTTGCTACCCTCTACACAGGGTCAGAGATCAGGGTCATCCAAGGGGCAGCACCCCCTCACTCAGGACTTGCATAGTGAGGATGGCTCTTCTCACCCAGTCCTCCATTTGAAAAACCACCGCAATGGCCTCTTATGTAAAACAGGACAATTTTGATAAATACAAGTTATGCATGGGTAAAATGTCTTTATTAAAAAACAACAGTCAACCATCAACTGCTTTGAACTATTGCAAATGTCTTTTATTCAGTAAATCCGTTCCGACGTGACATTTTTGTGTTCTGTTTGATAAGGAGCTATGAATCGTCTTCCAGAGACAGTATGTTTAATCGAACCGTGGGGTAAATTGCAGTATATGGGATCCACTCAACTTGAAATATGACAAAGACAAACAAGATGGTGCTTGAACGGTTACAATATTGTACCCATAATTAGGAAATAGGGTCTCAGGAAGACAACAACAATATGTAGATATCTTCATATTTTAAAATCTGCTTTACCCTTTGAGCTTGGTGATAACATTAAATAGATTCCAGGTTTAGTGCCAGAAAAAGAAGAGTATTTAAGCATACTAATTTTATAACCATTTGCAGTATGTTCATTAGTTTTGGCAGAAAATTACTACTGTTTTTAGGTCTGTTCTGGGGACATTAGAAAAAAAGTAGCACAATATTTAATCTGTCCAAATTTTTACTGTAACATTTTTAAAATCATAAATGGTACTATAGAGCAAGGTGTAAAAAATATTGTTTTCTCCCCTGACAGTGTCCAGCAAGTGCCGCAGAGCAAGGCAGGTAACTGTTAATGAGTAGTATTTGCAGGCTTGTAAATACCTGTATAAATGTAAAGCAGGTTGATACTGAAAGAGCCTCACCCACAGAGAGAGAGGGAAAAAAACATTTTTAATCAGAATCAGGCAAACCAAATTAAAGGGGGTGCAAATCCCCTATGTGCCTTCTCTCTCCCCATTTCTGGCCTATCATCTATCTCTGGACCATGGTGGGGTTGTCATGTCGACCAGCCCACAAGTTACTATGACAACGGCTCAAGGGGAAGCACTTGCTAGGGAGGTTATTGCCTCCTTGGGGATGTAAGAAAGACAGGGGGAATGTGAGCAGAGACAAAGATAGAGAGACTTATAGACACCGAAAGGGCTTAAATGAAGAGAGAGGTCAAGTTGGAGTGTGTTGGCATGGAAGTGTGTTTGTGTGTGGATGGCTACTATAAAAGTCTGTTTACATTCATATTCTTGCAGACATAGACACTATGTGTTAATCAGACTTGCCCCATTGAAGCTTTGGATGTAGAGTACAAAGTTTTCTCCCTCCTGGACAAGGCTTGAGCCTCTCCTGTACATGATGCATTACACTTCTTGCTCAGTGCCATACCCTGGGGCAGGAAGGGGTGGGGGGCAAAGGAGGGAGTGACATTAAGGACCCTCCAAGGTGTCAGATGGGTCCCCAGCTTCCCCCACATTTTGTCATAAAAATGTCATAAAGACAAGTTTGGAGTTGGGGAGCTTTTGGCTTTCCTTCTGCCTGGGGGGTATCACAGTGGTTAATTGCCCCATTAGCACTGACAGGGTAAATTGGTGGAAGGGCTAACTATATATTACAGTGAAAACAACAACCCCTGGCATACACCTGAGGGCATGGAGCGCTTGGTGCATTTTACAGTGTGACTTTGCATGTTCGAGTGCATCAGCAAGAGTGTGTGTTTACATTTCAAATGTAAATGTACACTCACATGAGAGGTTAAATATTGTTTAAACACTAGAATTTTATATCTATCAATAGAGAAAGGAACGCCCAGTGCCAGTTAGGGAGAGCGTTCCCTCTCTCATATTATATTTGATTCTTTAAAACTATGTCTTTATGTGAGGACTACTTTTGCATAATTGTGAACCAAAAACACACAAAATATGACACATCTGTCACATGCAAATGTAGACATCAGATATGCGGGGGTTTACCTGCCTTTTCATTGTTTTAAATAGGGCCAATAAAATGCAAATCCTTATTCAAATACAAATTAAATTTACATAAATGACCAGGAATGCCAATAATATGAAGGGTCATTCCAAAGGATTTTATTATCGTGTCACAGCACCAACTCATGTTTTAGAATGATTTGTTTATGATCAATTTAAATAGGCTAGAAACCAAAGCAAAAAGATTAGATACAATTCTTATTTTTTAATTTTTTTAACATCAAATTTAAAAGATTGTTCTTTCACATTTTTACAAAGAACAAATTTAATTTGTATTTGTGATGAGTACACTACAGTTTAAAAACATGTACATGTGAGGATAAACAAATTCTCAAAAAGCAGATTCACCCACTGTTTTACTTCAACTAAGATTTTATTTTTTTTATTTAAAGGCATAAACACACACACACATTCTCACACACACACACACACGCCCACACACCCACACATTAACCCACACACACACAAAATGCAATGACACACACCTTACGACCTGGACCAACTGTAAAATTATATCACCACTCACAGTCTTTGTCCTTTGCTCATAAAATGACATCAAATTGTCACCGTTTTAGGTGCAGCCATAACAACAACAGAACGTAACCATGTAGGCACGAGGACAACAGGACGGTCACTGATTTATGTTTGTGTTAATCTTTGATTGCTGGCACGCGCAGTACAAACAATCGCTTAAAACGCTTTAAAATCGTAAATAATTGTTGGATATTTTAAAACGAAGGCCAGGTTATTTGGCATTTATTCACTGACCAATGTATTGAATCTTTAGTCTAAATATTTTTAAAACGCAAGAAAATAATAACGCCCTCCAAACCAAGACAAATTAAAATTAAAATGTCAGTGCAACAACGTAACGAAATATTAATATTCATGTACTTTTCCGATATGGCCTTGTCGTGCGGTTGTTTCACGCAACACTGAGCTGATAGTAGACGTACTGCAGTTAATGCTATAGCTTCTTTTTACCTCCTGTGATTATACTAAAGGCTAACATTCCTACATTTCTCTCCCATGGGGACTTATGCCGGCATATTGCAGCCTTTCATACCTCTGTAAATTTGATTCAGGCCCTATAAAATTCTTGACTAAGGAAGAGATAAGTTTTACTGTTAGAAAAATTCTGTATTTGATCTTATAAATAAATGCAGAGTTTGCCTTCTGAAATACGGACGATCGACAGATTGCACCTCCGGCGTGAAATTCACAATAGTATTATCATAACAATAGACCCGAGTTGCGAGGATGGGACGGCCGAAGCAGAAAAAACTAAAGGTCTTCTATGATGACAAACACAGAAATGGACACATCAATTTAGGGTGAAATATTTTTCAGTTTCCACAAACTAAGAAAATTAACCAGAAAACCAAAGCCCGAGACCCAAACCTGCAGCCTCAGTCCAAAACAATCAAGAGTGAAATGTCTCATTTCATATTCAAGCATTACACAAGACTTTTTTTCCCTTTCTGTTTTAGGCTTTCACTTTTTGATCTCTTTGTTGGGGACGAGTATTTGCGATTAAAAGCTATAACTTTTCAAAGCAAGTGGTTAATTACAAAGAAATTAAAAACTTCCTGAAAAATGGAATTTAAAACTGTGATATTATGTCTACATCCGAGCGTCTAACGTGTGCTTTATCCCAGACAAAAAGTCAATAATATTTCTTAAAAAATCCTCTGGGGCCTTGAAGTGCGCTGGTACTGTAGTCTTCAGTAGCGAATCACGGTGTTAGTGACACATTTTGTGTCAGATTTTCTGGCATCAAAAATATCTCTCTAAAAATCCCGTTGGGATGAAACGTTTCTGTTTTTTTTTTTCTAACTACTGTCTTTATATGACATCATTGCGATTTCAGGTTTTTGCCAAGGTATTTTTGGTAAAACTAGATATTTTCAGCGATATTGTTTTCTCTTCATACTTTCTGGATCGGCTGTGTTTTTTCTCCATATCAATCTAAAATGTATTATCGGAATTTTTCAGCCAGGATATCTGTAATTAAAAATCAGTGTTTCCGCTGTAATTTCTCGTACTTTTTAAAAAATTTCTTCCTCTCCTTGTCTTCTCTATGCGTCCCCTGTAGCATCTCCCCCTCCCTCCCCCGTCCCTCTCTCTCTCTCTCTTTCTCTCTCTCTCTCGCGGAATCCTATTGATCCAAACTGGCTAATTAGCGGTGTCTGCGCAATTACGCACATGCGCACTGGGCGTAATCTCAGCCATTTTTTGAAGGAAACTAATTAGCAGGAATAAAGAGCCAAGTGTTTTTCCCCCCACAGTGATCAGAACTCATTCTACCTCTGGAGCTCGCACAAACCCCTCCGTCCCCCATCTTCTGTTTACTACAGCCTACATGTAGCTTTAATTACACTGTTGTTTGGTAACAACTTGGACCCCGCTGCTCTCTCTCCCTCTCCCCATTTTTTCCTCCTGGCTCCGTAAAAACGCAGAGGATCATTCATAAGGAATGAGTGGGCTCTCGATACGATTGTTTTCTGGACTACTACACATTCAGCGTACGGAGCTTTGTACCAGAGCCGCTGCAGAAATGTAAGTCTGCCATTTGTTTACGATATTAAAGGGAACTGGGAGGAAGCAACCCGGTTATGGGGAGGTGGGGGTGTTTGGTCAGTGCAGCCTGTAAAAAGCACAAATCAAGCTTTTGTTGATCTGCTTGTGCATTGAGTCACCTGTTACTGGATACCGAACGCGATCACTCTTTCGCTGAATCGGAGTGTGGTACGATACGACCCACTGTAAACAAAGGCTCAAGTAGTCTGGAGGCTCAGTGTTGGTCAGTGGCTTGACAACACAGACAGACGGGGGAGTGAACTTCAAGTCGCTGCCCGTCCGGTCTTCTCAAACAGCCACGCTAGTATGCTCGCAGAGTTATGCAGAATACGGCTTAGTGCTATTACCTTGAATCTGGTGTAGGCAGTGTGTACTCCACTGGGTCCTCACGCGTTCAAAACACTGTTTGTCCAGGTCCAACTCTGTTTGTCCAGGTCCTGTAATGACAATGCTTTATCCTAAAGTATATAGCCACACAACTCTCTGTCTCTTTCTCTCCCCTCCTTACACCCTGTCTCTCCTTTCTCTCCACTCTC
>JAPZDZ010000023.1:12588132-12599683 GCA_029783805.1 Acanthurus tennentii | reverse complement strand
CACACACACACCAGCTTAAGATATAGATCCAAGACACACTTTTCTTTGCATCTTTGGACATAATTTTATATTGCAATATATGCAGTATGCACAACTAATAACAGACTTGTGCATTAACATTTTTAAACAGTTCCAATATATTTGTTGAGTTTCAGGTGTTAGTGTGTGTGCTAAATTGACATCAGAATCGGTTTGCAGTGAACAACAGGATGTATACACATTAGCACACACATAGATGTACACACACGTTGTTAAATGATGGTTTCCCGCACTTGTGATCGATAGAGAGCCAGGAATGTTTGTATAAATAGTTACATTGCCGATAGACCCAGGTTATTGATTGCAGTGTAAATGAAAATCTTTATCAGATTAGAGACTGTTCTCAGCTGCTGGCAGGCAGGCTCAGCCCCTCAGTGCTATCCGGCGGGACAGTGGACAGCTGCAGTGGGCAAGGGTCTGTGGCCTGTGACATAAACACAGTACATTAAAGCACTATCAGAGTACCGACATGAGCCATATATCTTTAAGGTGCAGAGGAGGGAGAGGGGGTGGGTACAGGAGTGAGAGAGAGATGGTGCTTAAGGAGGAGGAGGGGGTCGGTTGGTTGAAGGAGAAGGTGAAAGGGTACATTAAGGTCTCTCCTTGATTAAAAAAAGGTCAGTAATGAGATTGTGGGACGCACACAGACTGAGAGAGATGTATCAGTCTCATCTGGCATCCATCTGTCAGTCAGACACAGAGGAGGAGGAGAGGCCCAGTTTGTTCTTTGGGAAGTCTCTGTAGTGATGCGTGATTGTGCTTGTGATGCAGAATCTTTGTTAAAAGCTCATAGTTCCATTTCTGAAAATGTTAATGATTAAAATGGATATTTATGGGTGGCAAAAAAATGCCATGCCTTTTGCTAATTTTTAAAGACAGGTAAATACAATCCTGTATCTGCTGTTTTTTCAACTTTGCTTAGAAATGTAAAAAATATTTAGGCACATTATTGACTATCACTGCATGAAACATAAAGTGCCAGATAATCCTAAAAAGGTGTTCATAATTTCAATTTACATCAACGCTTTATTGTTTATGTTTATAGTTGTATTTTATAGTGTGTAAGATTTGGCTGGGCACGACATTATATACATTCAGTAAGGAGGGGTCATGCAATAACACAATGCACTGTAACACCACAAGCCATTATTTTAAAAATGACTATTAACAAAAAGTGTGTATTGTGTGCTGCTCCACACAAGTATTTATTCTATTTAGGAACTAAATAAATTATATAAGTGTTTATTATATTATGTCCATCTTCTGTTTTTGCACTTTTTTTTATAAAAGGGACTCATGTTAAACAGAGATACAGTTTCGAATCTCTGTACTAATGGACAACAAAAGATGTAGAGATGGACACACTGGCTTTTAAAACCGTTCCTTTATCCGCTTTTATCTAAGTGTGGCAATTTAGTGGAAGCCCTTTAGCTCAAAAGCGTTCAGTTCTTTATTTAATCCAATCCCCTGAGGAATATTATAGACCTCCTGCGTAGCCTTTACCCACATTCCTCTACCTAGTTTAGCGCTCATGATATTGATTTTCCCATTAAGAGCTAACGCTAACCCCTGAGTAACCAGCTTCTGTATTGCGCACTGTGAAGGCAGTATTGAACAGATGCTATCCAGGGACTGTAATCAATGGCCTCCACTGTTATGCAATACGATTTACATGACTCATGTATTTAATTTTCTTCTCTTTTTCCCTTCACTTTTCTCCTGTCTCTGTCCGTCCTGCTCTCGTCTTCTGTTTTTCTCTATCTGTAACACACAGGTGGGGTGGTAATGCGTGGCAGCTGTAGCCTCTGGTATGGACAGCGGTGAGGGTGGAGGAGGGGATGGAGGGGGAGGAGAGGAGAGAGATGCTGACCTCAGTCCACAGGCTTTATCTCTTCCTCTCCTGACCCTGGCGGTCATTCCTGAACAGGGGTCATCCTCTCATACCTCAGCCATGGCCCCGGCCAAAGAGCCCCTGACCCTGCCCCAGCAGCAGGAGGAGGAGGGCGCAGAGGGGTCCCAGGCTAGAGGAGAGACCCAGGGAGGTGAGCAGAAAGAAGGAGGCCGACTTTCAGAGGAGCACGGAGGGTGTCAAAAGCAGGGGATAAACGAAGACTTCGGGAAGGGATATTTGTCAAGGCAAGGGAAGGAGGAAGGGGAGGTGCATGTAGGTGTAGGAGAGGCGTCAGTTACAGGGGGCCTCCCAGCAGCTCTCAGCAGCAGAGGCGGAGAGGAGGAGGAGAAGGAAGAGGAGGAGGCCATCTCAAACCAAAGCCAAACCAAATCCAAATGTTCTTTATTACCTCAACAGAGCCAGCACAGCTCTTCTTCCAGCAATGCGAAGGCCAGTGGCACACTCGACAGCAAAATAGCCGCCTCTCCAAAGCCCTCCCCCACTCCTTTAACCTCTCCAAAGCCGTCCCCTTTTCTTTCCTCTTCTCCAAAGCACTTCACTTGTCCATCCTCCTCTTCTGCCCTGCTGAGCGAGACAGAGGTAAAAGACATTAAGGGAGATCAGGGCTGGATATCTGGGTTTCCTCAGAGCTTTAAATCCCAGCAGTCTTCTCTGGCTTTTCCACTGGTAGGTACAGAGCCTGCCAGTATACCTGCTGAGGATGATGGGCCAGCAGGGGTTCCTCACTCTTCCATTTCCAATGGAGATGGTTCCAAAGCTCCAGAACCAAATGACAGCCAGCTAGACACAGAGGTGGATGAGGAGAGAGACAAAGAAGAAGAACACAAAGAGGCTGTTCT
Organism: Acanthurus tennentii; assembly: GCA_029783805.1. Lineage (NCBI taxonomy): Eukaryota > Metazoa > Chordata > Actinopteri > Acanthuriformes > Acanthuridae > Acanthurus > Acanthurus tennentii. The sequence continues at coordinate 12,596,893 of JAPZDZ010000023.1, read as the reverse complement.
TAAAAACCTCAACCAAGACCTCTCTCCTAACTCACTGACTAGTCACATGACCATAATGCACTCACGCAATTCCTGCAAGACGCTGAAATGCCCCAAGTGTAACTGGCACTATAAGTCTCAGCATACACTGCAAATCCACATGAAAGAGAAACATCCAGAGACGGGAGGCCAGTGTGTGTGCGGCGCCTCCGGGGGAAAGTGTGTTTGCGGTCGTGCAACACGAGATGTATGTGGATATTGCAGTTCGGGGAAACCCCATCCTCGCTTGGCTCGCGGTGAAACCTACGCCTGTGGCTACAAGCCCTACCGCTGTGAGGTGTGTGACTATGCTACCTCATCGAAAGGCAACCTCAGCATACACATGCAGTCGGATAAACACCTTAATAACGTTCAAAATGGGGGACACTCGAACGGTCACATGCACACTTCTCAAATTACCAACAACAGCAGCTCCTCCAACGGTCACACAGTGGATGAGCCTGCATACAAACTCCCGCTCTCTATTTCCACACCCAATACCCAGCCCGCCAAGCTCACCACACCTGCACACTCTCACTCTCACGGTAAGCGGTGGCGGTGTGATGTGTGCGACTACGAGACCAGCATTGCCCGCAACCTGCGCATACACACCACCAGCGAGAAACACACACATAACATGCTACGGCTCCAGAGAGGTTACTATCTGTCTCACTGCAGGGGCCTCGCCCCGCAGCTGAAACACCTACAGAACACAGGTGAGTAATGCATCACGACTCACACTTTGACGTAAAATTTTGAACCATGTGCAGGTTCTTACAGGGGTTATTTCTGTGTTTCAGGTGCCGAGCTCTCCTTGAACATGAGACTGACTAGCCAACAAGTTGCAGAGCAGCCAGTCACCCTTGGGTCAACACTGACCCCTTCCCCTTCCCCCTCTCCCTCTCCCCCTCCGGCCCCATCTTTGTCCCCTACTGGACCCCTCTCCCAGGGTGTGTTTCAATGCCTTGTCTGCTCTTGCTTTTCGTCCGACAGCTTAGAGTCTGTGGAGCAGCACCTTAACGCCCCTCGCTCACTGCCCCAGTCTGAGTGGTGCTCTCTGGTCGCTGGTGGCTGCCACTGCAGGCTGTGTGGCTACACCACCCCACTGAGGGCTAACTTCTCCTTGCACTGCCAGACTGACAGACACCGCACCCGGTACCAGCTTGCTGCTCACCTCCAGGAGGGTGGTGACAGGGGTCAGGAGGGGGCCGCCCTTATTGCAAAGGGCAATCCCATCCAGCTGAGGTGCAACCTGTGCGACTACGTGACCAGCAGTTTGGAGAAGCTACGAGGACATTCCCTCAGTTCCCACCACGAGGCCAGTGTTCGCGTTTACAGAGTCAGTACTACTTTCAATATTTACCCCTTTGTCTTAGAACCTGCTTTCAGATTTAAAACAAAAATGTATTGTGCAATTCATAACAATCAGATTAGATTTTTAAACTATTTTCCAAACCTATTAATTTTCCTTGCCTTCTCTCCTTTCTACCTCCATAATTTTTAGTTCCTGCAGCAGTATGATGGTGAAGTTGATGGAGGTTCGTGGCTGTTCCATTGTCTTCTATGCAACCACTCCTCCTCTTCTAAACTCCAAGTACTGAAACACAGTCAAACCCCGACCCATCAGCAGAGGGAAGGGTTACTACAGCTGCAGCCAATGGGTGGAGAGGAGCTGGCTGCCATCTTTACCATTAGAAAAAGCCCTGATGGTGACACAGGTGAGAAAATCAATTGTATGGATGTATCTGATATCATGTTGCATGTGCTCACTGACATCAAAGAGCAGACAGGGGATTAAGATGAAAAGAGCGAGAAAATGAGTAATGGCTGTTGCTGCAATATTGATCAGGTAAATTGATAAGTCGATACACATCCTTGTTATATCCCCAATAACCCTTGACAACAGCTAACTAGCACCTGCTAATCAATGGACCAATACAAATCCTCTGAACAAGAATTTTGGTAGATGTAGTTACCATTCTGCGATCTGTTCAAGACCAAACACTGATTTTTACATGCCTGGAGTGTTGTCACACAACCTAAATAAGTAGTCTAACACTTCAGCTTAGAATGAAGTGTTTCCTGTGATTTATCAATGTGTGGATTAAGACTTATTGAGGTGAACTGATGTGTTGTAAGTCCATATTACCTCCACTCCACCTCCGAGGAGAATCTAATGGAGAATCAATACTTGATCAATAGTGTATGGAGGCAGGCAAGAAGAATAAAGTGTGGTCCAAAAACACTGGCCTTTTTGAAGAATGCTATCTGAAGAATAATAAACTACAATTGGCATGATACTTGTAAGAACATACTGTACAGTGTACAAGGTTTGTATAACATAATTTTTTTTTCCTTGTCCACTCAAAGAAGAGCTCAGTGAGGATCTGGACACCTCCAGTGAGACCACCGCTGCTCCTTTGGACACAACCAAAGACACATGTAACCTTGGGGCGAAGCAGATATCTGAGGAGACAGGTACTGCTGCATGCAAAACAATTCAACACATTCTACAACCTACAGATAACACAAAAGAAAGTAGGGGGAAAAAAAAAATATATATATATATATATAAATATATATAAATAAAATATATATAAATATTTATTTTTTAATAAATATATATATAATATTGTAAATGTAAATCTTTTGATGTTCTCGATTGATTGATTGATGTTCATGATATCTCAATGTAATTTTTTTTTTACTTGAAGGAGAAACAAGGGGGGAGGAAAGAGAAAAAAGGGAGCCATTCCACCCATTCAAGCGTCCATCCTCTGGATGGGAGGAAATGGAAAACTCCATTTCAACCAAACGCCCCAGAATACACCAGCAAAATGAGAACCAGCAGGTGAGCAGTTGACACATACTTTAATTATTTAAGTATGTTCATGTTAATGCAAGAAATGCAGTTCAAGATTAGAGGACACTGCAGTTTCTAGTGTTAGCCTGCAGACCCACGGACATCTGTGCTCTCTTGCAGTTTTCTCATTTGACACTTTATTAACCATTATTTTTTCCACTTCTCTGGCTTTTATTTTTCTTTTTCAACTCTTTTAGACTGTCCAGTGCCCTTTGTGCCAGGTTAAGCTCCCATACATACACCTTCAGCAGCATCTCACGCATGTGCACAATGTGGCGCAGGACTGTGTAGACAAGCTCATCAGCACAGTAAGTGTATGCAAGTGTGTATTTGTTGTATTTGTGTTCGTCAGGATGCAAAAGAAAATGAGAAGGCAAAGCGATGGGGGATGGGGGAGAGTGAAATGTAGGGAGACAATTCCATTAAGAAGGCACCAGAGAGAAAGGCAGCGCTTTTTTTAATGCATGTTTAAGTAGCTCCCCGCTATCATCTTTGATGCAGCCGTGCATTCTGTGTCTATGTGTATGCACGTCTTCTAGAATGGAAAGAGAGAGGGTTTGACTGAGTGAGTGAGGGAAAAGCCAGTCTTTCTATAATGCATGTTTAAGTAGCCCTCTATTACCAGAAGTGCAGTCAAGCTAAAAAGGGGCCCCCATGCTTTTTACTGTGTCTCTCCAACTAACAAAGACTGGTCATCTATCCACATCACCATCCTCCATCTCCCTGGCCCGTATGCTAAGTGGCCTTTGTCTCTCGTGCTCTTCGCCTCCACTTGACTGACTGCTTTTCACCCTTTCTCCCCTCTGCTGTCCCTTTCTCCCCCCTCCAGCTACTCCTATCATTCCTATTCAGCAATCTCTGTTCCTACCCCTCCCTTTCTGTCTCTCCCAAGCTCTCTCTCAATTTCTTATGCGTTACCCCTCCCTTACTCTCCCTCTCCGAAGCAAATTTTTTTGTTCATTGCCCCATACTTCCTCCCTCCCTCTTCCTGCTCACTCTTTTTCATATTCTACACCCCTTAGCCCCCCCCTCAACATCGTCCTCCCTCCTACCCCTCCCTCACTCTCTCTGATAGTAATTGAGGTTCATTAATTCAGACTGAGGTGATGATGGCCATTATGTACCTTGCTTTCCAATTACGCTTTCTAGATTAAGCCTGACCTTCAGTTTTCTCTGCAGAGTGTATGCATATATGTGTGTGTGTGTGTGTGTGTGTGTGTGTGTGTGGTTGTCCCTCTCTTTCTCTCTTATAAAGCTGTTACGCAGAGAAAACTCTTGTCATGTAAATCTCATCTTTAGCTGTCCTTTCCTTAGGGTAGCTAGCTGTTCACATAGATATAGTATTTGCTCTCAGTGCTTGAAGCTGTGGAGATGGAGGTTTTCTAAATGAAGAATGATTTTAAATAAATTCATTATTCAGCTCAGTAAAGTTTTATTAAACCCCTGGGGCATGTTGGAGGGTGTCGTAAGACCTAAAGGGCAGACCCACATATCTCAACCATAAACACTTATTACCAAATTGATGTGCCTTGCTGTCTATACTGCTGTTCAGGCAGGTGCAAGATGTAACAGTATTCTTATAGATACACCCTTTAATGTTTTATGATATTAGGACAGGGTGTGCAGACACTCTGCGTTCATACATCATGATATTTGCTTGCTTTTATGCTGTACAATTAAGCATGTTTTAATTATAGTGTTGGATTAATAAAATATGGTAATGTCTCATATTTTTTTTAAATGCACTGTAAAACAACACTGAGTGAATCTGGAAATAAAAATCCCCAAAAATCTAGAATTGACAGACTGTCTTATTTTCTTTCCTCCAGGTCACAATATCCATGGAACAACTGCAGCCTCCGCTGCAGACAGAACCACAGTCGGAGTTGCACACAGATGATACTCAGAAAAATAAAACCACCAAGAATAACACTGCGAATTGTTCCCATCCTGCTGATTCTATTGCCACAGTTGATTCACAGAAAAACAAAGGTTGGTATAAAATGCACGTCGGAACTGACCACCATGAAGATTTTAAGTATGCAGTCATAAGTACCAACCCATAATATGGTCATTCATTCATAACACAATGTATGGCTGGCCTGATGTTTTTGGAAAATACTTTTAAATTCACAGTCAGTATTTTTTACACATTTTACAGGCATTTCTGTGGAGAACACTGAGGGAGATGTAGCCGCACCCAAAGATGTCACAGCTCTTCTCACCCCACCCCTAGAAGACAACACCACTCACCCTTCCAATGGCAGACTGGCTCCTGAGTCCCCGACTCAGATCCCCCCTACTTCCCCGCCCACCTCACCACCCAGTGATCCCCCTCCCCTTTCTGATCGCCATGGTTACCGGTTCCGTTGCAGCAGGTGCAGCCTGGCGTTCCCCACTCAGGAGAAGCTCCAGCTGCACTGGCAGTACCATGCCATGAGGGCGGCGACAGAGTGCCCCCTCTGTTCTAGACAATGCCGCAGTCAGGAGGCCCTGCAGAGACACATGCAGAACACACACTCACAGCTGGACAACACGCAGGGGCAGAATACACTATTACCTCCCCATACTGCGCAATATATGGAGCATAATAAGAGTATAGTTCAACAAGATTTTAGTTTATCACCTCAAGTGGGTCAAGAAGCAGGAGAAGGTGAGGACGAAGAGGTAGAGGAAGAAGCACTTGGTGTGGAGGGAAAGGAGGAACAAAAGGAAGAAGCCCAATTAAAAGACAAGGACATGGATGGTGAAGTTGATGAAGGTGAGGAGGACTTAACTGAGCCAGAGAAAGGGCCACATGAAGAGATCATATCAGAACCTAGTTCAGGCTCTCTTGTTAAAAAGAGCTCTAACCCCACAATGGACCGCTTTCTGGATCCAACCAGGCCCTATAAATGCACCATATGCTCTGAGTCTTTTACCCAGAAAACCATTCTTCTGGTCCATTACAACTCTGTGTCACATCTCCACCGGGCCAGACGAGCCCTGCAGGACTCCGGCACAGGTATTGTTGCCCCCGAGGCTCCCCGTGGCCCAGATCCTAGGCCCTACCGCTGCCGATTGTGTGGAGTGGGTTATAGCCAGAGCTCCACACTGGATATACACCTTCGCTCTGTCCTACATCAGACCAGAGCTCGAGCTGCCCAGAACTCAGCTCCACAGACCCCAGCATCAAGTGTAGCTGCTCCAGTGTGTCCGCCCACTACTGCTACCCAGGGTGCTACCACCAGAGAAGACACCTCAAAGAGTATACCCATCACCAAAAGGCTAGATGTAGTAAGCTCTTCCAACTCTTCCCTATTAGGCTTAGCAGCTGAGGCCCAGTCTACCCTCTCTAACTCAACTGACAACCAGCAAACTAAAAAGAGAATGGCAGAGCTTCTAGCATCAAGAAACCAGTTAATGCTCATACAACAGCAGCAGTTAGCTCAGGCTCAAGCACAAGCCCAAGCTCAGCTACAGCAACACACAGCACTCCTTCAGTCTCAATTGATACAGCATCTTCCCATTGGGCCAGAGAATCTCCTTAAACAACACTTCCCCTTGACACCAGACAACTTGCTCTCTCTGCAGCAGCAACTTCTTCTTCCCTTTTACTTAGCAGGAGACATGAAACTTAACCCAGAGTTAGTTGTTAAGAGCCCAGAACTTAGTCAGCTGGTATTTGCAGACTTTAACCCAGAAGAACAAGTTAAGGCAGAAGCTAAAAGAGATTCTCAGCCTCAGATAGATGAGAAACAAACACAGAAACAAAGTTCACACTCAGCTGCTGGCCAACCAAAGGATCATGAGCACTGTGAGGCAAAGGCTGAATCAGGCTGCAGTGGATCCTCCATCAACAAGGCAGAAAGAGAACATAGCAATTCTAAGCTTGAGAAGGACAAAGAAATACTTGTTTCTGCTATTAAAAACCAGAGTCAAAAGGAGGAAACAGATTCCTCTTCATTTAATCTTCTAAGATTGCAATGTCCACCTCCTAGAGTGCCCTATGCTGCTGTTAATGGGGAGCCTCTTAGAGCCCTGCTGCAGAGTTATGGCTATGAGTTGGCACTGCAGTATATACAAAATAGACACAGACATCAGCAGCAAATAACGACCCATATGATACTAGATAAACAAGAGAGCCGTGATATCAAAAAGATGGAGATGTGCTCAGAAAAGAAAAAAGATGAAATTAGTGGACTACAGGATGAAAAGATAGATGGCTGTGAGGATAACAAAGAAATAAACTGCAGTAAAGAGCTAGAAGAGGGAAAGCAGAACAAAGATGAGGAATCAACAAACAAAAGGAAAGGATGCTGTGGAAAAGGAGAAAAATGTAGAGACTGTGGAAAGTTTTTCTCAGATGTCTTAATTTTGAAAAGTCACAAAGAGTACATTCACAGGATGTTGTTTCCCACCGCTGCACTTGAGAGGTTTTCCAGGGAGTACAGGTTGCAATATGACCAGATGTACCCCCTCACACAGCCTAAATCTGGGAATGAGAACGCTTGCCCCCAAACTGCTACCCCAGCTCCATCCTCTGAGTCAGAACTAACACCGGAACCAGTCAAACCTGAAGAGAAAAACCTTGCACCCTCACCTGTACCTTCACTTCCAGACCCTGTGACCAAAACATGTACTTCAACTGCAGATCCAACACCAACTGCTACCACACCTTCTTCTCCTCTGTTTCCTTCTCAACCTCAAGATCTTTCACAAGATGCACCCATCCCAAGCACGTCAGCTACAGCTACTTCTCAAACTGCATCCCCAGCTAAGTCCATACCTCTGACCTTACCTAAATTACCTATGCTTCCTCTTCCCTTACCTCAGCTTTCCCTACCCTCTCTGACTTTACCTAAGCTTCCTCTGCCCCCTCTCCCTTTTCCCATGGAGTTGCCTCTCCTCCCTCCAGTTGTGATGCAGTCTGTGGCTCTCCAGCCCCAAGCTTGGTTAGACTCAAGTGTTAACCCTGAACTTGCAAAACTCTACCAATCTCAACTCAACCCAGCACTGTTAGGGCAACAGCCACAACTTAGCCCAGCTTTGCTAGCCCAGCAACCCCAGCTCAGCCCAGTTTTACAAAGTCAGCCTCCACAGCTCAATCCTGTGCTGCTGGGTCAACCATCCCAACCCAGCCCTGTCCAAACAGGACAGCAACCCCAGGTCAGCCCAGGAATACTTGAACAACAGGGTAAGAGAACTCGAACAAGAATTTCTGAGGAACAACTGACTATACTGAGGAAACACTTTGATATTAACAGTCTCCCCAGTGATGAGGAGATCAACAAAATGTCTGCTCTGTCCAGTCTGCCTCATAAAGTCATCAAACACTGGTTCCGCAACACTCTATTTAAAGAACGCCAGCGAGACAAGGATTCCCCTTATAATTTTAATAACCCGCCAACCATCACCCTGGATGAGTCCAGAGAGGATGCAGCACAAAACCAGGCCCTGACACTTTCCCCGTGTTCACTGTCCCCAGGCCTTCCAGCCAACACCTCCCCACAGTCCCAGACAACAGACCTCCTGAGAGGAGAACTCCATAGGGGTCGACGCTCCTCTCGAACCCGCTTCACGGAGCAGCAGCTTGAGACCCTGCAGGGGGTGTTTGAGGCAACTCCCTACCCCAGAGAGGAAGAGTATGACAGGTTGTCTGCTTTGTTGTCTCTTCCTAACAGAGTCATTGTTGTATGGTTCCAAAATGCCAGACAGAGAGCCCGCAAAAATCAAGACCGGGGAACAGACGATGGTTTAGAGGGGAAGAACCAGCTTGACAACATTCAGAGACAGAGAAATGGCTGCTACAAGAATGATGATGATGATGATGATGATGATGATGATAATGAAGATAACAGCTATGAGAATGAAGGACAAAGTGAATCTCAGAATGAAAAC
>JAPZDZ010000023.1:12297385-12313650 GCA_029783805.1 Acanthurus tennentii | reverse complement strand
CCTGCCTGCCTGCCTGCCTGCTGGAATAGACAAATGCATTGAGGTTTTACAAATCAGCAGCCTCTTCATCTTTTTGGGATTCACAGACTTGATATATTTAATAATTTTTTTCTCTGTCATCAGAGGACTGGATCTGAGCTGGGCATAGAGACAGACAAACAAACAGACGGACTGACATATGGACAGAAAGCAGTGGGCACTGCGGCGTGAATGTAGCAACTGGACTTCTCTTCTCCCTGGTTACTAAGACCAAACAAGGATAATAGCCAGAGCACCATCCTGTCCACGGAGGTAGTGGGTGGATGTTGCTTTCAACAGACTGCTATAGGGGAAAACAGTGACTGTATAGAAGCTGCAGAGATACATATAGTTAATCCACACTGTGGAGATCATCAGAAAAAGGATTGTTGCGTCCAAGTAGATCTTGCTTGAATGGTTATCTCTTATTTTTAAGCGCTGTCTTTTTTTCATGGACTTTGCTGCCCATGCTGAGTGGACTTCTTGCAGGATTAGTGTGTAGATGAAGCTGGAGTGTGTGTCTCCATGAGGATGGCAGAGTGCATAAGGACTGTGTATCTGACAATGATGCTGCTGTATCTTGTCCTGCTGGGCACGGCTCACGCAGCCCACAGCATCTACCCGAGGATACGACTCTCCCACAAAGGTAAGAATGACCTGGTGTGTGGCTTTAATAACCTCTAACCTACTTTGGCTTCATATGGTGATATTAAACAAATTTAAAAGCACTGTTGTGCTGCACCAGTACAAAGGCAAAGACAACAATGAAGCAATGTTGCATAGTGTGTTAAAATATTCAGTATCGTCAATGTACAATCAACCAAAACTATCTTTTTCTGTCCAGTGTCTTTAGGTGTAACACAACAATTCTTATTTTTTATTAATTCTTTTTTTTAGAGACCTTTACTCATAATTTATGAGTATTCCTTGCAGCATTTTTGCCAGTACTACCACTGTTATTTAAAGTAATAGTTAAACTTATCTTATATAAATAACAAGGTCTGATACCTTTCTATTCAAAAATATATGTAAAATACATCTCTAAGTTGATGTAAAAAAAAAAAACAATACAATCAGAGAAGCGGCATCATCAATGAGTGAGAAAAAGCAGCCGTAGATAAGTGTGATCACATAATAAGATGGTCACTGAAGATTTATGTTTTAGTCTAGGAAAAAATCACCATGTATGTCGGATCCAAGAGGGCTGACTTCTGCTCCGACACACTTTTTTCACTGATGTTTTAGGAGCCTCCTTGTAGTTTGTTTTGATATCTGGCCATGGTGGTTGAAAATTCACAATGTGGCTTTCTCTTATGCTTTAGTGGCAGAGAGATGGAGGAGATTTTTTTTTTGTTTTTTGCATGCGCATGTGTCTGAGCGAGGGAAAACTGTTTGTGTGAGTGCCCGTTTACGTGTGTGTGGGAGTGTGTGATGTTGGTAGGAATTCGCTGGAATGCAGCCTGATGGTTGTGTATCTCTTACAATAATGAGGGGGGTAATCTTTTGTATCTCATCTAGATAAAACTCTTGAGTAAACACTGCCTTTTTCTCACAGTTTCTTTGATCTCTGGAGCAACAGAAGGTGATGATTCCACATAAGCCTGTTAGTCATGGTTGAATATAGGTGTGGAATTTGGATGGTCAATAACTCATAAATATGTGCTGTTATGATAGTTGACAAGTTTGGTTCATCCGTAACATCTGGTGATCGGGGTATTCTGTTTTATTCTGTATTTTATTATATTGCATTCTTTATTAATCTGCACTGAATAGTGCAATTAGTCATCCACATGACATTTAATAACTAGAAACAATAAAGTTTTCCAGTCAAAAGTATTAGAAACGGAAGCAGAAATGTGATGAATTTGAAAGACAATTTGAGAAAATTAGACGAGACAAAGTTTTTTTTTTTTTGCACTTTTGGCTGCAGTTTATCCATCAGCCAAGTGAGCAGATCAGTGCTAATGTGGTTAGTCATAAATGTCAAATCAATATTTGTTACGATCGTGACTTTTACATATCATCCAATTCGTTATCCACCTGAGGGGAAAGCAGCTTCAATGATTGACATCCCTCTCTCTCCCCCTCCTGTCTCTCTCTCTCTCTCTTTCTCTCTCTCTCTCCCTCTCTCTCCCTCTCTCTCCGACACATGTTCTGGCTAGCACAGAGTGCTATGAAAAGGCTTCAGTTGGATCCTATCATTATGGAATGAAAAACATCTAAGCCTTAATATATGCCTCATGGGCTCTGCCAGTGATTTTTGCTCACACCCTGAAGTTCACACAAACTCATACGCACACGCACACATCCACAGGCAGAATAGTGTGAATACTTCACACACCCATGACTTGGATGCAGATTAGGGAGATGGAGAGGGATGTGGTTTTAACTATTCACCCTGGAGGACTAAGAAAATATTGGAATAACATCAGGTATCAAAACAAGGTGGAAAAACTAGATTCACCTCTTCGATGGAGAGGCTGATCATGGGAGAGAAGAGTTATTGACATTAGCAGTGAAATGTTTTTAACCTGCTTCTGGTCAGATGGGCACATATCAAGTGTTGGATCAATAGAGGTTCCAATAAAATGTCAGATTAAGTTTCTCTTGGTTTCTAAGAATGAATTTCTAGGAACATTATCTTGTGTTTTCGGGAGGTCATTTAACCATCATGCAACAAGAATCTTTAGGCTTTGATGTTAGCCACACATTGCACATGGTGCACAGTTATACTCCTTTTCTAGACATCTGGACCAGACCAAGACTTTTTTTTACCTTGATTCACTTTCATCTCGGTCATCCTTTCATTTGATTACACCCCTGATTAACCCCAGTTCCTAAAGGTTGTTACCGAAATCACATGGAGTTCAGAGTTCTGATTACGAACTTTCTACCATCTGCTGAAAGAGTTAAGCCTGATCTCTCACTGCTTAGCTTCTAAAGACATTAAACACAGGCTAAAGATGGGAATACATCTCAATTGCTTGGACTTTGGATCAATCAAACTCCCTAAATCCAAGGGTTATTTTACATAGAATTGTGAAAGAGGACGTGGAAAATATGTTTAGTAAAGAAAGTAAAATGCTTTCTGTTTTGCTCTGTTTTCTGTGTTTTTAGACATCAGGCCAGGAAATCATACCAGGCTCTTTGTATTAGTTTCAGATTTCCACACCTGTGGTGGCCCGTTGAGTGAAATGTGCTTTTCTTTTAAGACAAACATTAATTCTGCTGATAATGAAGCTGTTTAACAGCTAGCATGTGTCAGAGTCCTGGCAGGGTGCAGGTAGCCGGCCAAGTTTATAGGCTTATGTTGTTGCCTCTACCGCACTGTTATCATGCTTGGCCTGAGCTGCAAAAAGTGTAATACAGTAGTTTACACATTAGTAATAATCTAATCAACCCAACTACACTTTCAGTTGTATTCTAATTATAGTTATTTTGCACTCTGCGTGTCAGCTGTTTTAATTTACATGTGTTTTTTGAATGATTTAGGATTTTACATTACTAGGTTCAGTGCAGCTGAAAATTTTACCACACCCACATAATAGATACCTGGCCACAACTGCTCTGGTAATGTGTACTTACAAGGACCACTGATTGATAAACAACATAGAGAAACATTAAAACCAATGTTTTACAACATTTTAGAGAATCTGTGTGCTCTTATTGGATGAGTTATTATTGCAGACAAGCTTGACACTTCTGAAAACATGTCTGAGTCGGTAAAACTGTTCATGAAGGCAGCCATAAGCACATAAAATAACCCTTGACTATATCCCAAAATTAAATTTAACTTTTTTTCAGAATGTCTGCCAAAGACATGTTGACAGAAGGTCCTAATGGTTTAGTAAGATCTAAATACTTTTTCTTAGACAGGTCTGTGAGGGTGAATTAACGTATTGTGATTCTAAGCAGATCTTACAGTTTCAACATCACACGGTATATGTTCTCTTATATAAATAAACACATGTGTTTTACATATTTCAACCCAACATTTACCTCATAGAAAATTCAAACAAATGACAGTAAAAGTATGTACTTATGCTGTACATTGCTGTACATAATGCTGTATGTATGTGTATGTATATACACCCTCTTTTAAGACAGAATAAAGGCGAAATCGGGTGAAGTCTGTGCAAGTACAATGTCCCAGAAATTATGAGCAGTCTCAAGCATTTATGTTCTTCTGCAATCACCGTAAAATTGCAAGATTTAAGCAGAAGAGGTAGAGGTGCATGTATGTGTAAATGCAGGGATTAGTCAGGTAGCAATTACTGATGTATGAAACCCCCCTTTGAGCTGTAATTTCAGACTGTCCTCTCCAGACAGGAAAAAAGCTCTCTATGTATTTTACAACCTTGAAATGACGTGGCTGGAGGTGACTTGCCTTTGAGGGTTAGATGGGGAATACCAGCATGGCCTGAAGTTGTGTCTGTCTGACATCAATTGAAGTTTTTTTTTTCATAATTTTCCTAGAAGGTTAATGTGCAAAATGAAGTCTCCCATTAAATTTCTTCCGCCTACAAATGCAGAGCCCTATAATTAACATTTACCACATTGGTTCATGGCCAAAGGGCAGTCAGAGACCTTATATCAAACCACTGGAAAATGGAGGGTATGGTGGTGATTAAATAAATCACACCTGGGTCAGCAAAGAAAAAATGTTTTTTTTTTCAACCCCCTCCCTCCTCTCCATACCAACCGCTCCCTCTCGCTTTCTCACTTTCTCATTTTGTCCGTGTGTGTCTCAGCGTCCTTTTCTCTCCCATTGTGTTGTGTGTGCTCTCCAGTTCATTAATGAGATGTCCAGAGGGGAAGGCAGCTGGTGAGCCTCTAATATCCTTTCTGACCTTTTCCTAGTGAAGGGACCAGGGAGAGGCGATGAGTTAAGTTTGTGAAATTGCAAAAAGGAGAGAAGGCACATTTGTGTGAGTCTTCAGAGAGTATGTTGCAATAATATAACAGAAGGAAGAAAGGAGGATGACGGATGATGAATGCGGTGAACACTTGACACAGAAAATGCCAAGTGGGTAGTGTGCATTCTAGGCTGGCAGTTAAAAAAGCAAAAGCAAAGCTTGTTTTCCTTTATTTTACTATTCAGAGGTGAAACAAGAAGGGCTGTTCATCCAGACTACGGCTCCAAACAATGTCGGTTAAACTTACAATAACATTCAAAATGAAAAAAAATGAAAAACTAACAAAGACTTTCAGAGATCTTTAGGCAAGTTTGATTTTATTCATTTTGTTCCACTTTCTTTTTTTTTTTTTTTCCGCTGGCCCACTTGGCCGGTGGATCAGAGCTTCACCTTTGTATATTTTCATGAGGCAGGCAGCCAAAGGTCAAAATGAGTCCTTTTTTCCCCACATTTTAATAATTTTTTTGATAACATGCCAGTGAAAACATGCTGTTAGAAAAAAAACAAAACATAAGGGCATATGTATAGCAGACACTGTTAGGTGCCCCAACCTCCCAAAAAATGACTTTACATTGACACTCTAACTCAAAAAGACATTTCAGTCATTTATTTACACCAGGGGCATCAAGTGGACATTATATTTACATTGTAATTCAATCAAAAATTACAGCACATTATATTGGATGCATCATCATCATTATAATTGTCATGGTTGTTGTTCTTATTATTATCTGTCCTTGTCTGATTCAAATGACCTCTTGAATAGTGAGTCAAGCCCCAAGTTTGGTACTGATGGTAACAATAAGTTGCACACACTCTCCTATGCACTTTGTGGGTTTAGGAAGCAGCCAGTTGAGAGCACCATCACATGATGCAAATCACAGTCCATGAAGTCATGTTGCTTCTTTGGACTGCTGTCTATGTTGTTTAAATAAAGCTGAAAACTTCCAAGCCTCATGACTTCTGTTGTCTTGGTTAACAAGGCACTGGATAGTAGACAGCTTCAGTAGAGATGACAGCAACAAAGGCAACAATGGCTCCAAAGAACAAATGTATCATGTCATTTCTTTTTTTCAGATTTTAGGATTTGTAATGGACAGTAAACTTTACACAGCCACAGAAGTTACCACAGCTGTTTTGCTCCACTCAGCTGGCTCAGAAGTGTCTCATAGGAGGGCGAGGCTGCTATATGAGATGACAACCTAAATAACAGTCATATTTTCATACACAGTGAATGTTTAAAGTTTTGGTTTGTATTTACAATTTAAGTGAATTTTAACTTAAAAGCTTTAAAAGTTTGATATGTTACATCTGTAACTGTCTTTCGGTCATTCGTCCAGATGGACCAATGGCTGATCATTTAACTTGCCCTGTATAAACTTTTACTGCCCCCTCTTCATGGATTATGTTAGATCTTGTATTCTACTGCCCGGACATTTGAGAAAACGCTTAACCGTGCTGATGTTGCTTTAGATGGTCCACACAAATAACAGATCATCTGAGAATCAGTCACACTTTATTGAGCTTTTGACATGCAACTACACATTGACACACATGCCACATTCATTTCCCTCTAAAGTCATATTGGACCAGATGACGGAGGACTTTGATCATACAGTCACATCAGAACCTTCCTTCTATTTGGACAACATGTTCAAAAGTTACACACATGCTTTTGGAGTACACCTGGATTGTTTAAATTAAAAGGTATATATCTGGACTGTCAGTTGTCACGGTATTCAAGGTACTCTCCAAATTTATAATATCAATTAGGCTACACATTTAAACTGCTTATTTATTACAGAGGAGCACACTTTGCTATCTTCTTTAACTCATTTCCTGCTCGGACACTCCATGTGGCTTTCATTTTACTCTATGACATCAATGGCCCCCCCACCTCCACTCACACACACAAGAGAATACGGTAACATAGGCTGTATATCGATAATGGAATAACACCCCACTTCTCCAGATCCTGAGCCCCACCCCCAGGGGCTCCGAAGTCTCTCCAAAGCTTCGACGGCACATGGAGCACAGACTCCGATCCCACTCCAATAATTCTCTTTGTTTCTGTTCCAGCACGAGGGCCATTACTCAACAAGTAAACCTCCACAGGCTCACTTCTCTTGAAATATGAGACCGCCTGCCACCAGTTTCTTTTCTGACAAGAATAGTGCACTTAGTATTGGCAGTAGATCAAATTCTGATATCAAATTTAATTTGTGTTTTTAAGTTTCCTGGGGAATGTTTTTTTACGAACTGTTGTGTGCACTTATCCCAGTTTCTTTGGCCAAACCCGGCTGTTAAGAGACTTATAATCTCAAGTTGATTGCTACTGCACACACATAAAGCCGCACACATACGCATATTGTTCTCTCCGGTGCATCAAAACAGTGTTTCCATACACGGATAAAGAGGAGATCACAACGTTTATTTTGATTTCACTTCAGCAAATCTTCTCAGGCATCTCTCAGCGCTCCTCAGACAGGCGATGAAAGTGTCTGTCTGTAGGGAGCCCTTTTTCTCTGTCTCCCATTTGAAGTGGGATCACAGGAGGGCCATGTGTCTCCCTGGCTCAGTTGCTAACAGAGAAACACCCTCCTCCTCATCCTCCTCTCAGCTCCTTTGCTGATGGCTAAGGAGCTGCAGATGGTAAAAAAAAAAAAAAAGAAAAAAAACTTGGAGAGGAGGGAGAGGAAATGCAGAAATCCCCCTTTTCCTTTCGTCAGTCTGGGAAGTGAGTGCAACCGTCTGAGACTGATGGTCATAATGACAGAGGAGAAGCCTTTTAAATAACACTGTGCACTCTGAAGCCTCTCTCACTGTCAGTGCAATTACAGCCACCAATTGTTTTTCAGGTTAACTGTAATCATGTGTAAATTAAGACAATTATTCAAATGCTTCTTTTATCATAAATGTGACTGTAGTTTTGTTCTTCTTCTTCTTCTTTCTTGTGTTTGTATGTTGGTTATGAATGAATGTTCTTTCTTTCCTTCTGTCTTTTTATTTTCAAGTTTCAAGCTAGTTACCTTTAGTTTTCTCCTCTTGTCTAATTACATGAGCATGGCATGCAACATTCCAGTTTAGAGTTGAACACTAAACATCTAAAATATCAAATTTTACAACTCTCACAGCCATGTAAGTTATAGAATTGCAGTCTCTGTAGTTGTGTGTGTGCGTTTGACAGAGACTGTAAAAGCTTGTGCATGTCTGTGTGTCCATGTACTGTGTATCAGCTGCCGCATATCATTATTGACAAAGACAAGTGAAAAGTGGTTGGAAAAAAAGGGTTTGGCATATGCACTGTTTATGCCATCGCTTTAAATAGATCTCTGTGTCTGTCATTGGAATAAGTTCTAGCAGATTTGACTTCTCATGGAGAAGGAGCTGATTGTTTGAGAGCCGGCCTAACACTTGTAAAAGAGTAGGAGTGGAATGTTGGAGCACTGTCCATGATCCAAGTTTAGTTTAACTCAGGGAGGACTGTGAAGCGATAGAGGGTAGAGACACTGTGGGCGCATGTGTGTGTGTGAGAGAGTGATAGAGAGATAGATAGAGAGGGGGGGCAGAGAGAGAGACAGAGAGAGAAAGAAAAAGAGCTCCAAGTGTGTGTGTGAGGATTAGATAATTACAGGAAGCGTGTCTGAACCCTGGCAGAACACCGCTGCCACATCCCCTCGCTCTCTGCCACCTAACCAGCCGACATCTAATGCTACTAAAACAAACAGTCGCCCGTCTCCAACATAGAAACCTTAATAGCAACAAAATGTACACAGTCACCTACTCCTCTGTGGATACCTGATCCAATGTTAAACAAATATAACCCTCTGCAGAGTGTATGCTGTTGCTAATCTACAAAACTGGGATAAATACTCTGCCCTTCTACCTTGGGGATTAAGTATCACTAAAAATATACAAAGTTTTAGGAAAACAAATCATACAATTACCCTGTGCAACTCCAAGATGCAGTGACATCAGCATTATTTGAGGTAATTTGTTGGTGTAGTATTAAGGTCATGCATGTGTAGCTGATGGTTTGTTCTCTTTTCATTTAAAGTAAGTGTGCTTAAGAGTTATACATGAAATGCACATGTATGTGCGTAAAATATAGAGAATACTGTTTTGTTATAGTGCCATAAATTTGATTACAAACCTTGCCTTGTCTTCTTGAATCCGTCTAAAGTTTCAAAACTTCAGCTAATGCACACCAGATCCACCTTTCTTCTTTTACAAGGACATCCCCCCCCAACCCTGTCCCTTGTGTGCTAATGAAGGATTTTTCAGGCCAGCGTGACCCGGAGGAAATGCACAGCTCAGGGGTCTTCATTTAGCTTAATTCTTTACCCTCCACCTCTCCAGGAGCTAATGGAGAGCAGGTACAGGGGAGCAGCCTGTCAGGTTCAATCAGGTAGATACAACTGGGTGTGTTGCATGTGTGTGTGCAAGCTGTCTACTTGCTTTGTGGTTATTCCGATGACTGTGTGTTTACATGTAATTAAATGTCACACAGTTCACTGGTGCCTTTATGGAGAAGGGTTTCCAATAAAACAAGACTGACAGGGCGAGGCTGCTGATCTTAAACTAATGGCTGATATGGAGACTGGTTCCGTTTCCTATCGGCTGAAACTGCTTCCTACTGATAAAACAGACCATAGGCCATACTTTGTTGACTGGATGTCCCTCCCAATAATCACATTGCTTCTATGTCTTTCATCTGCGCTCATGGTTGCCAAAGTGTCCTCTCGGTTTAAGCTTTGTCAAGAGCTCGCAGCAGTAATTTTTGGTGCTTGAGAGGTCAGCGTTAAGCTGCTGCTCTTTTATGCCAAGCCATTGACACTTTGAAGCACAGCTGAATTGAGTGAGAGGAGGTAAAGGAGCCACATGCGAGGGAGAGATGAGATGGAAAGATAACCCTGCTGTTGCTCTCTGCTCTCTTGGGGAAGCTAGAAATCAGAAACAAATGCTCCAATGTGCCCTTGGCCATGGGAGCCGTTTGGACGAGAATGCAGGTTACTGGAGCAGTTGCAAATCCCTCAAGCAAGAAGTTCCGTCAAATTTGATCTTACTGGTTAGTACAGGCAGGAGACAAGTAAAGAATCCATGTTTAAAATGAAAATTGTGTATCTAGGCTAGCTCGCCCTAGCTAAATTGTAGACTTCTGTTGTGTTGCTATAATTATTTTTGTCTTTTCTCTCTTCGTGCATGTTGTTGTCTGCAGAGCTTTGGCAGCTGAACAGGACTTGGGTGTTCCAAGGACATGGAGCGTCGCTTCAACCCCAGACCATGCTACTGGACGAGGGCCACGAAAGGCTTTATGTTGGGGCCAAGAATGCCCTGTTCTCCCTTAGTCTGGACCGCGTCAACACACATCAGAGAGAGGTAGGCCTGTTTTCATCCTCCTCTGTCTGTAGGGAAGTGAGTGCTGAACTCAGAAACCAACAGGGCAAGAGGTTAGTTATACTGGGTATGCATGTGTGTGTTTTCATGGGTCTGTGCTAAGTATATAAGAGTATAAGTATATAAGTATATAAGAGTACTTTTTCAATGTTAGTGTTTTAATTGGGAATGAAGAAAGTTGGTATAGTAACCCTGTAAGATGATTACAAGGTGGATAACACTTACTTGGTCAGATTTGATATAGTTTTATTATATAGTTGATACAATTTTTCAAAATATATATTTTCTTTATTCCTTTTGTGGTGAAACAACATTGTTTTAAAAATAAGCACAACTGTGTTTTCTTACAGATCCAGTGGGCGAGTACAGAATCCCAGATAGAGGAGTGTTTGATGAAAGGGAGGGAAAAGGTAAGGAACAATCTTTTGCATCGGTGGTTTTCAGAGTCTGCACATCAGAGACCTATAACCTGACACAAACTAGACCGCAGACAAGAGGATCGGACAAGAATCTTCCCTTTTACGTGTTTTATTAAAGAAAGTGTATAAAACCATAAAAAGATATCCATACGTTCTGTCATTGTGTCACTTATTGATTTATATGCAGTGAAAACAATCTATTTTTCTTTTCACTGGGGACCTCTGAAAACCTCCTCCTTCTGCAACCCACTTTGAAAACCTCTGTTCTTACGTGGCTATATACTAATATATGTTCTCAATGTGGCATTGGTAGTATGGCTGAGGCTGTTTATCAAAGGCACAGCACAAAAGCCCCCAGATAATAGTATGCACCACCACATAATTAATTTATTATACAGGCAGACAGATCCATTATACAGATAGATACTGTCAGCATGTATGGATTGATTTATGTATCTAACTGTGCTCATTAACCTTTGTTTAACCTGAAGTATTGATGTTATTGATGACGCAGTAAAAGTCTGGCATTTTCCCATCACACCATTTTCTCTGCTTTGGCCTCAATCTGCCCCCCTGAATCCTCACCCACCAACACCCCTCCCCATCCCCGCCCCACCTCACCCACCAAATGCTCTATTTCCCGTATCTCTTCCAACAGTCGGAGTGCGCAAACTACATCAAGGTCTTGCAACATTACAACCAGACCCATCTGCTGGTCTGTGGAACGGGAGCCTTTAACCCCGTCTGTGCCCTGGTCAGAGTCGGATACACGGGGCAGGTGAGTCCAGGATGCAGAATGAAACTGTTGTTTGTTTTGTTAACCAAATATTTAGAGGTATTTAGAGGCTTTCTTCTGCCAGAGATCTTCTGAAGTCACACAGCACTTTGACATAACTTAACTTTTACCTAATGGGGAATGTTTCCTTTAACACTGTTTATTTCTTGCAACTTTAAAATCTGTGGTTGCTTTCAGTGAGCATCAGATTTTCACTGCAAAGAAAGTGGCAGCCAAACAGATGATTATTTTAATGAAAATATTGCAGATTTCTTCATTATAAAGTCAGCCAAATTTCGCATTATGCCTCCCTACTCCAAACTCTGTGCTGGTAGCCAAAAACCTCTTCACATTGTTTTCATAGTTTAACAGCAAGGAGCTCCAGGGATTGTTGCATAGTTGGACCACTTAGCTGCTAAACTCCAGCACATGCTACTGTTGAGCTTATCCCCCTTGCAAAAAGTAAACATGTGATGAGAGGTGAAGATGAAAAATACAGTGATAAACAAAGAGGACTATTCGTCTCAAATGTCTCATTCATACATAAAATCTGACACCAAAACTGTGCAGGTAAAGAGGAAAAACAGGTGATCATAGAGGCAAGTTTGAGGTCAGGAAAGACTGATGTTCTGTTTCATTCAGGGGCCAATTCAAATGTGTGTGTGTGTGTGTGTGTGACAGCTGACTGAGTGGGATTTGAGCACATGGGAGACCATACATCTGGGTGAGCATGTTTGTCTACAGTATAACACATATCTCCCAGATGTCTCCCATGGATCAGCCCTAGGTGTGCGTGTTTTAGTTTGTCTGTATGTGTATGCGCGTGTGTGTGTGTTTGCGTGTGTGTGTGTGTGTGTGTGCGGAGGAGGGAGAAGGTTTCCATCCTGCATTCCAGCCCTGGTCCAGTAGGCTGACCAGTCCAAGCACCAAAATCAACCATCTCTCATACCACTGGAATGCTCACAGTGTGAGCAGGACTGGATCAGTATAAGCAATCTTATCTGGGAAAGAGATAGCCTCACATAAATTTCATACTTTGTGTGTGAGATTACAACTTGCGCACAATTAAGATTACGCTTGAGCTGAATAATATTTGGATAACGATAAACTCCGATAGAGAATAATATTACTATCTATCATCTGACCACCAACCAACAAACATATTAAGTTTTAATACACTACTCACCTAGATTATAAAAAACAGCCTGCATTACTGCATGCAGAGCAATATTGATTCAGCCTATTTTACTCACATTACCATTTTTCCCTTTTGACAAACCACAATACATGATGGATGAGTTTAACCCAGAAACTGACTTCTGTTAAAGTCAAACGCAGGGCGGCAGTCACAGCACAGCAGGGTACATTGGCCACTCATAAATCAATACATGGCACCCCCTCTGATCCGTCTGTGACAGTCATAAACACTGTGGTGGCCCAATACACACGAGCTGTAGTTCTGCAGGGACTTTTGGGTATGAATGTGTGTGTGTGTGCTAGTGCTAGACTGCTGTGCAGGGCAATAAGATCTGAAGAGGAGAAGCAGTGAGCTCAAATAAGAGCACAGAGAAAAAAATTGTTAGACACATTTAGACAAGAGTTCATCATTTGGTCATCCATCACTCCTTGTCTCATCTATCTTCCACCCTTCTTCTCATCCATCACTTTCTGATCCCTCGTCTCTCCAGTTCACCACAATCACCTGATAGGTTTTGTCCGGATGTTGCTGCATGTTTAACAAGTGTACAGCTTTGTGTGCAAGTGTGTGTTTGAGCTATTTACATTCATACATATTTTTTCTTGAATTATGATGCCTGCATTTATTCTGTTTGTGTGTGTTTTGTCCTCAGGACAGGCAGTTTGTTCTTGAAGAAGACAGTATAATGAGTGGCAGAGGACGCTGTCCATACGACTCCAACAGTCCCTGCACATCCACACTCTTCAGTAAGAATTTGCACAATCATTCATCATCCCACCATCAGCTGAGCTAAAGTCACAGTTGTAAGACTGCAACGTATGTTTTATATTACAGCTGGATCAATCAGCACCATGCAAATCCACATTAAAGAGGTCTCATTATTTTGCTGACCTCCAACAAGTCAATACTGCCATCTTGTGGTCTCTTGTAGCAAAAGGGGACTGCTTTAATGATAATGTCCATTTTTATCAAGCAAGGGTTTCTGGTATTTGTGTGTATGTGTGTGTGTGTGTGTGTGTGTGTGTGTAAACATTAGGAGGAGAGCTGTATATTGGCCTGTACACAGACTACTGGGAGAATGATGGGGCTCTGTGTCGACTTAACAACCGGACCTACACACGCACCGAGAGAGACGACAGGCAGCAGCTCAGTGGTTGGTGAACATTTGCAAGAAAATATTTTGACAATTTCCTTCAAATTCAAAAGATGGCAGACAGATATATTATATTGGATAAAAAGTCCTGAGCATGTTTTCAAAAATTTCTCATTAAAGCGTGACAGTTCAGAAAATAAGATGCTATTCACTTGAGATGAAATGATTCAGCGTTCTAAGATTTTATATGTATATACCTTCTCAATCTAGTAACTGATTCATAGGCAAATTAAATTAATTAAAGATTATTTGATTATTTGCCTATGGTCAGCAAAGTATACTGTTCACATGATGTTCATCTACTATTCTCTCAAAGGATTCATGTGCCTGTGTTATTGAGTTTAATTTTTAAATAATTGAATATACATAGAAAGGTATTTTTCTCAGACCTGGGTTCATAACATGGTGTTTTGAAGAGACATAAAAAAAAAGTATTAATTAGAAATTAACAACCATATAAAGAATTACATAGCTCACCCTAATGCCTTATAACCATTTAAATTTCCACCTCAGCATGTAAATTCCAGGCCTGACTGTGCAACCACTTCTTTCCTACAGAGCCTAAATTCGTTGGGTCAGCAGTTATTCCTGACAATGATGACAGAGATGATGATAAGGTTTACTTCTTCTTCACTGAACGAGAGACAGATGCTGACGGAGGAAGCAAGGCTGTGTATACTCGCGTTGGGCGAGTCTGTGCGGTGAGAATGTTAATGCTGCAGACCGATATCTGGGAATGATCCAGCTGGAGCCAAAGTGCTGCACTCACATTCTATATGTGCCTCCATCTCTCAGAATGATCAAGGAGGACAGAGAATGCTGGTGAATAGATGGAGCTCCTTTCTGAAGACCCGTCTGATCTGCTCTGTGGCCGGACCAAATGGCATTGATACACACTTTGATGAGCTCGGTAGGGTAACAAGGAGACTGTTTGCATACCACCAAATGTGTTTATTGTTAAGCTTTGAGTTTTTTGTTGGTTGGCAGTGATACACACACATCCATCTCTACAATCATCACGTAGAGGGTCACAGTGGTATTGAGGATTTCAACACTCCATTAGATACAGTCAGCAACTTAAACCCCAATGTGTTTCTAATGTTTTATTGTTACATCACATAGCTTAGCATCCAATTTACCAAAAAGTAAACAAACGGTGACCTTTGAAAAAAACAAAGACTGTTGTTTACTGCAGTTTTAGAGATACAAAATTCACAAAGACTCTTAAATCTACTCGGTTAGAGAATGGATTCAGTCTGCAGCAGGATATGAGAAACAAAGCTTTTCCCAGCCTGTCAGAAGAAATCGTAGGATCTTGTTTTACAGCCCTGGTTTGAGCCTGATGGTAATGTCAGCATGCCAACATGCTTTGCCAAGGCTAACATAACATGCTGATGTATGGAAGGCATGTTATCTTAACCGTGTCAGAGTTTTCATTTAAAACAAAAAAACAAAAATGTTACTGTAGAGTGGTGACCAACACAAATACATTTTACATTTGCTGTTTTAGAGGATGTGTTTGTGCTCAAGAACAAGGATGGAAAAAACCCAGAAATCTTTGGCCTCTTTAGCACAACAAGGTATGTGGAGGCTGGCATCAGCATCTCATTATACTGTCAAATTTTATCATCATTCGAGTCACTAATAAGACCTTCTTTTGCAGTGCGGTGTTTAAAGGCTATGCAGTATGCGTCTATCGCATGGAGGACATCAGAGCAGCCTTTAATGGTCCATTTGCCTACCGAGAGAGACCCGAGCATCACTGGACCCCTTATGAGGACAGAGTCCCCTACCCTCGACCTGGATCTGTGAGTGTTAATGTCTAAAGGAAGAAATGTCAGGCAGACACTCTCTGACACGCTGTAACATTTTGCACTCACAGCACTCGCCATTAGTCTGTGTCCACGACACACGTCCGTCACAGGGACGATGTTGAGACGATGTAGGGCAGCTCTGTGAATGTCAGCATTGTTGCAGCCACTTCAGCAGGTCATACAGGGACAGTCTGAGTCAGACTACAACATGTCAGCTTTTTTCCACCCTGTATAACAGGCCAATGCAATTAATGACCCTCTTCTGTCTCTGTCTCTGCTCCTTCCCCTCTGTCTCTATTTCTGTCACGCAATTTCTTCAAGTGTGCCAGCAAAGTGAACGGAGGTGGCTTCTCCAGCTCTAAGGAGTTTCCTGATGAGGTTTTGCGGTTTGTCCGTTCTCATCCGGTGATGTATCATCCAGTCCTTCCCCAGCACCACAGACCTGTCCTTCTGCAGACAGAGCCAGGCAGGAGAAAACTGACCCAGATCGCTGTGGACAGAGTCCAAGCACAGGATGGACACTACCATGTTCTTTACATTGGCACTGGTACATGCACTGGGAAAAATGAAAACCT
>JAPZDZ010000023.1:12266187-12277536 GCA_029783805.1 Acanthurus tennentii | reverse complement strand
AGCAGCAGCAGCAGCAGCAGTAGCAGCAACAGTGGGGCTGTAGATGCCCTCTCCACAGCTCCAACCCCAATCCCTCCCCAGGCCTGTGCGGGAGAGCCAGGACAGAGAGGCGACAGCTCGTGCTCTGACTCTGACAGCCCTGTAGATTCCAGCTCCTGTGAGGAGGAGGAGGAGGACGAGGAGGAAGAGGAGGACGAGGGGGAGGAGGAGGAGGAAGACCCCACAATGTTCTCCTCTAAATTCCTTAGTGGGGCCAACCCCCTAAATGCAGTGTCCTCTGCTGTAAATAAGTTTGGCTTATTTGGAGATGATGGGGAGGGAGATAAAAATCAAAAAGTACCTTCCCAGCAGGGAGTGAAGCCACCTGGAAATCAGCAGCCAGGGGCAGGTCCTGGTAAAGGCCCTCAACAGCAGCAGGGGCCCCAAAAATCCGGCCAGGGCCCTCCTATGCAAAAAACCCAGCCTCTATCTAAAAATGGATCACCACAGCTGCATGGAAATGGACAGGCTGGACCCCCAAACAAGCCTGGTGGGCAACAACCTGCTCCAAAAGATGGGAGACCGTCTGAAGGCCAGCCTCAAGGACCTCATGGTTCACCTAAACCTGGAGCTCAACAACTAAATCTGACTAAAACTGGAACACAACCAGATTCTCCAAAGGTCCTATCACAACAACAGGTTCCACCTAAGACAGGAATTCAAAAACAAGGGCCTGTCAAGAGTGGTGCACAGCAACAAGAACCTGCAAAAACCGAGGTGCAAGAGTCCCCAAAGGTCGGGTCCCAGAAACCTAGTTCACAGCAAGGTTCACCTAGAGTAGGACACCAACAGCAAGGCTCACCTAATCTTTCAAAGCAACAACAGGGCTCTTCTAAGGGGGGGCAACAACAGCAAGGCTTCAGGACTCCACCCCAGCAAAAGTCCTCTGATAAGCCTGGAACTCAACAACAAGGTCCAAAGGGACCTGGTACATCTGGCCCAGCCCAAACAGAGTCTTCATTATCGGGAGCCGCCAAAGCTGGAACTCAATCAAAAGCAGCAGCTAAGTCCCTTTGCCCAGTGTGTAAGACAACAGAGCTTAATATGCACACCAAGGAACCACCTAACCATAAAACCTGTACACAGTGTAAGACTGAAGTGTGCAGCCTGTGTGGCTTCAGCCCTCCAGACTCTGACGTAAGTAGTGGTTTAATATTTTGCTGGTGTGTTATTGCTTTCATATTATGTTATGCCTTAAAGAATATATTACAGTGGATTCCTTCTGGTAGAAATTTTATGTTTTTTTCTTTGGACCATTAAAAATGATTGGCTATTTAGTGCAACCATGGTAGAGTGATCTTAATTAGAGAAAGATCATTTAACATGAAGCTTTGCTCCACGCAGTACATGATCATATACTTCTGATTAAATGTATTCTTGCAATAACACTAATTCATACACCAAACATTCCATGTGATTCTCAGGTTGTCTTGAATTAAGATAAAATGAACAATCTTAATTAGTATTGCTAAACTTGTCTTAAGTCAAGACATCCTGTCCTCTCTGTAAGGTTAAACTGTTTTTGTGATGTCACATGACTCATTTATGAAATTGATTTCACATTATAAAATGATGTCAGTGTTGTGGGTTTTTTTAAAACTTGTATGCTGAAACACGCTTTTATTTTTTGAATAATTTTTAAAATGTATGGATCTCTTGATGGATTTTTTTTTTTTTTTTAATTTTTATAGGGGCGTGAGTGGCTTTGTCTAACCTGTCAGATTAAGAGGGCAGAAGGGACGTCTGAACCACCAGGTTCTTCCATGAAAAAGCCCTTGCCAAGCAAAGTTTTGGCTACCCAGAACCAGACACCATCTCCTGCTGCATCTGGCAGAAGAGAGATATCAGCACCAGGCTCACCTCAGAAAACATCGGGTAAAGTGCCAGCCAAGGGTGGAGCTGATAAAGGACCAGAAAGTCAAAAACCAGTCAGCCCAGCCTCTGTTCAGAAAACTACACCTGGGCCACAGAAAACATCAGGTTCTCAAAAACCAGATCAAACTAGTCAAACTGCACGCAAGCAAAGCAGTGCCACCCCAGCCCCCCAGCAGGAGTCAGGAGGTTTGTTTGGCTTAAGTGGCACTAAGGCTGAAGCTACAAAGCCTGAAGAGTCAGTGACTGGGAGAATGTTTGGTTTTGGTTCCTCCATTTTCAGCTCTGCATCTACTTTGATAGCCTCAGCTGTTCAGGATGAGCCCAAAACCACACCACCAGTTTCTCCCAAAATGCAGCCTACAAAGGAGAGCAAACCACCTGCAGTCCAAAAGTCAGTGCAAGACAAAAGACAAGATCAACTCCAGCAGGCAAAGGTTCATCCAGCAGGGCAAGATAAAGTGGACAAAGCTCCATCAGAGACTCCAAAGGCAGTCGCAGCCGCCCACAATGTACCTAAAGCAGGTCAATCAGCTTGTCCAATCTGTAAGATGGCACTTAACATGAGCTCAAAGGATCAACCCAACTACAGCACCTGCACTGAATGTAAAAGCACTGTGTGCAACCAGTGTGGATTTAATCCCATGCCAAATGTTAAAGAGGTAAGATACACATGATGTTAGGGGAACTAACAAAGGATAAAATGAAGAGGCAAGGAAAAAAGGAGGACAAATTTAATTTTAAAAAGTGTGCATGCATCGCTGTTTATGATTTTTGTTTCCTGGGTCAAATTTCTCTTGTGTCCTGAGTGATCTGATTGTTCTTAAAGAAGCTGTCTGCTGGATCAGTTTAGGCTGTTACATTATTGCCTCTCTCTGCTCAGATGCAGTTACGGTAGCATGCTCATGTACTTGTGAAATAAGTTCTTTGAAGCTGTTAAGTTCCTTTTTTATGTTCAGAGTGATTGCTTTCATTTAATTGTTTGGAGTGTTGCTTCCAAATACTAAACTCATTTACAAGTTCAGATGACATTGCAGCACTTATTTTCACGTTTATTGAGACAGTAATACAGTATAACTTATGAAAAAGGCATATGTAATAGACTTTTTTTAAATTGTCTGAATAGACAGAATACATCAAACAGATATAAACATCATTCAAGTGGAAATGGCATTTTTTATTTTATGTTTTCTGACCTATTACAATGTCCAGTCTTTAGATTCAAGTTGCTAAGTTTTTCATTTTTATTCCATATTCTACTGGCAGTGCCTTTAGTTTCTCATGAAGACTTGTGTCAAACCCTCATACACAAAGCAGCCCTCACTTCACCTAATCTTACAACCCTTTGAAGGATAACAGAGGTGCTAAGGATATTTTTTATGGTAATATAATAATTCTTGCATGGTTACATATGCATTTAAAAGAGAATTATGCCACGATTCTTAACAAATCATTTTAATAGCTTTTTGTTGACCATTCACGTTTTGTTAAACACCGATGCTGAACCTAAGTCAAAGTAATGTTAATATTTGTATGCCAAACACATGCACAAACACACTATATACACAGACCTTACGTAGATTGTATTGTAGGGAATACCTTATACAGGCTTAATGGGCATGACATCTT
Organism: Acanthurus tennentii; assembly: GCA_029783805.1. Lineage (NCBI taxonomy): Eukaryota > Metazoa > Chordata > Actinopteri > Acanthuriformes > Acanthuridae > Acanthurus > Acanthurus tennentii. The sequence goes on along the minus strand of JAPZDZ010000023.1, from coordinate 12,273,996 downwards.
CCAGGCAATCTAAAGCACAAAGGACTTGACACTTGACTCTGTAATTCAATGCACAGTTTGTAAGCTACCCTGCCAAGGATAGTCCAAGGCTACTTAATCTTGTGATATTGCTGAAACTAAGGGTTAAAACAGTAGAAAAACAAACTCGGGATGAAGAAATCCTTTTACTTTGCAACACTTGACTCATGTTTTAATGCTTTTATGATCATAGAATTGTTGATTTAATTACAATTTTTATGATCAAAATTTACATAAAAATTACAATTTGTCTTTTTGCTGTTTTTTTTGTCTTAAGGGCAAGGAGTGGCTTTGTCTAAACTGCCAAGTAAAACGTGCTGCTAGTGGTATTGAACCTCAGAAAGACACATCTTTGGTAAATTCATCATCTAAAAAAAATACTCCAGCACAGCCTGAACTACAAAAGACTTCTGTACCAGGTTCTCCTCAGAAGAAAGTATCTGCACAGGTAGCACAACCAGCCAAGGTGGAAGCTGCTAAAAGACCAGACAGTTCTAAACAGACCAGCCCGGCTCATGGTCAGAAAACATCTCAGGAGAGCCAGATCACTGGTCCCCAGAAACAACCAAACCAGACAAGTCAAACTGCACAAAAGCAGGGAGATGCCACTGCAGCTACACAGCAGGAATCAGGAGGCTTCTTTGGTTTTGGTGGTCCTAAAAGTCAGTCTGATGCTGCAAAGCCTGCAGAGTCAGTGACAGGGAAGATGTTCGGTTTTGGTTCCTCCATCTTCAGTTCTGCATCAACTTTGATTTCTTCATCTGTTCAAGATGAGCTAAAAACTGCACAACCCGTTTCTCCCAAAATGGCTGCTGCAAAGGACTCAAAATCCCCCACTGCCAAGAAACCAGAACAGGAGAAGAAACCAGAACAGCCCCAGCAAACCAAGGGTCCTCCATCCACACACCCAGCCGTAGACAAACCTCCATCGGAGTCACCAAAGAAAGCAACAGCTTTCCCAGTCATTTCCAAAGCAGGACAGTCTACCTGTCCTCTCTGTAAACTGAAACTAAATGTAGGTTCTACAGATCCTCCCAATTACAACACTTGTACAGTGTGCAAAAACACTGTCTGCAACCAATGTGGTTTTAATCCCACGCCAAATGTTAAAGAGGTAAGATTATAAAAATAATGTAGGTTAAAGAAAAGTTATACAAGTTGTTGTTGTTGTTACATTTAGTCTTTTTTTAATATATATGTAATTAATGTAACTAATGTACAGCAAGAAGTAAATTTTACATCTAAATTTTACTTATTGACTGTTTGCTCTAATACAGGTAAAGGAGTGGTTATGTCTCAACTGCCAGATGCAAAGAGCACTAGGAGCATCTGAACCTCCAGGAACTCCCATGATGAAACTACAGGCATCACCAAATAAAGTCACTGCACCTGCCAATGCCCTTAATAAGAACACTCCCCCACCAGATAAACTGCAAAAGAAAGACGTTCCAACAACTGACGGATCTAAAATAAAGGACACCTCTGCTCCTGGTTCCCCTCAGAGGAAACCATCAGCAACAGCAGAGCAAGCACCAAAAGGTCAAATAGTAAAAGGACCAGAATGTCAAAAACAGGGAAGTCCAGCTTCTGGTCAAAAACCTCCCCAAGGTGGCCAGAAGACAGGTCCTCAGAAACCACCGGACAAGACAAGTCAAACTGGACAGAAGCAGAGTAACACTTCCTCAACTACACAAGAGGCATCTGGAGGGTTCTTTGGTTTTGGTGGTCCTAAACCCCAACCTGATTCCACAAAGCCTGAATCACTGGGTGGAAAAATGTTTGGCTTTGGTTCCTCCATCTTCAGTTCTGCATCCACTTTAATAAACTCAGCTGTCCAAGATGATTCCAAAACAACACCACCAGTTTCTCCCAAAATGCCTGGTGCAAAGGCAACCAAATCATCTCTTGTTCAGAAAGAAGAGCAGGAGAAGAAGCAAGAGCAAGTCCAACAGCCTAAGACATCTCCGTTGCCACAAACTAAAGTAGAAAAAGCTATATCAGAGCCTCCAAAGGATGCAGCTGCTTCCCCAGCTGTCCCCAAGGCAGGTCAATCTACTTGTCCACTCTGTAAGGTGGAACTGAACATCGGCTCAAAGGAACCTCCCAACTACAACAACTGCACTGAATGCAAGAACACTGTGTGTAACCAGTGTGGATTTAATCCAATGCCAAATGTGTCAGAGGTAAATAGAGCAAAGATTGGAAAAAAAAAAAAAAATTTACTTAGCTTTTAAGTTACAATCAAGTACAATATTGTGAAGCGTAAAAATAACAATGTTGGACAACAATTGAACAAGAACACACTAAGAACACTATAAATTTTATAATTTGACAAAATAAAATAATTGACATGATGTCCATGTTTCATAATATTACTTGATGTTTTCTTCTTGCAGGTTAAAGAGTGGTTATGCCTGAACTGTCAGATGCAAAGAGCTCTTAGTGCATCAGAACTTACGGCACCTCCTATGAAACCTCAGACTCCAGCTAACAAAATGTCTCCATCTGCTGTACATAAAAAAATAACAGCTCCTAGTCAAGAGGAAACTCTTAAGAAGGATTTATCAAAATCTGATGCTCCTCTGAAGACGGACACTCCGGTGGCTGCTGCGGTTCAAAAGAAGGAGAGTTCTATACCAGGCTCTCCTCAGAAGAAACAGCCTGCTCAAGACACCAAGGTGGCTAAAGGACTACAAAATGACACCCAGGCTGTCCCAACTCCTGGTCAGAAAATTCCTCCTGAAACCATGGGGACATCAGGTTCTCAGAAACCAGCCGAACAGACAAGTCAACCTAAAACAAGGCCTGAGGCTTCAAAAACAACTGAGTCCATGACTGGGAAGATGTTTGGCTTTGGATCCTCCATTTTCAGCTCTGCGTCTACCTTGATATCATCTGCTGTTCAGGAAGAATCACGCACTACACCACCAAACTCTCGTAAGATGTCTGCACCAGCACAAGTTTCTGCCAAGTTGTCTGCTGTGCCCAAGATTTCTCCAAAAAGTTCGCCTACAGTTTCTCCCAAAATGTCGCCAGCAAGAGAGCCCAAAACTCTTACTCAAAATCCAGAGCAAAAAAAGACAGCAGAAGAATTACATCTGGGTAAAGAGGACAAAGCTCCATCACAGCCATCAAAGGCAGAAACTGTATACAGTAAAGCAGGCAAGGCCACCTGTCCTCTGTGTAAGGTTGAGCTTAACATCGGCTCCAAGGACCCTCCAAACCACAACACATGCACTGAGTGCAAGACCACTGTCTGCACCCAGTGTGGTTTTAACCCAATGCCTATAGGAGAGGTAAGGGAAGAGCTACAAAAAACATCCAAAGAATTATTTTTTAATGAATGTGTTTGTGGTATTTTTACAGTCAGCCATATGAAATGATATTTGGTTATTAATTCATGATCTCTGTCTCCCTAACAAAGACCTCATTGTCCTGTAGTCCAGTTTCAAGTCTGCTTTGCTTAATTCTTTTGGCTGTTGTGAATTAATGCAATTCTCAAATTCAAACTGACCATAACCAGTCATCTCTTGTTTTCTAGGTAAAAGAGTGGCTATGTCTGAATTGTCAGATGAAAAGAGCAGTTGAAGCAACTGAGCCCCAAGGACCTCCTACTATAAAGTCCCAAACTTCACCCAGTAAAGTTCCTTTACCTTCAGCTGTCCAGTTGAAGGATTCTTCCAAACCAACTACACCTCAAAAGAAGGAAGGTTCAGGTCCTGCTGTACAAAAGATGGAGACCTCAGGGTCAGTCTCAACACAGAGAAAACAGTCTACACCATCAGTACAACCAGGCAAACCTGAAGCTGCACCACTGAAACAGGCTAGCTCAGGACCTGAAAATAAGACACCACAGGGAGGCCAGAAGCCAGTTCAAGAGAAGGCAGGCCAACCTGTGCGTAAGCAGAGTGATGCCACTGCATCTACACAAGAGTCAGGAGGTTTCTTTGGCTTTGGTGGTTCTAAATCTCAACCTGATGCCTCAAAGTCTGCAGTGGCTGGGAAAATGTTTGGCTTTGGTTCTTCCCTCTTAAGTTCTGCAAGTACTTTGATGACCTCGGCTGTTCAGGACCAGCCCAAGACTACTCCACCAGTTTCTCCCAAGATGTCTCCTGCAAAGGAGATCAAGCCCCCTGATGCCCAGAAGCTGGAGCAGCAGAAAAAGATAGAGCCAGCTTTGCAGACCAAGGCACCTCCATCAAATCAGATAAAATTGGACAAAAGCCAATCAGAGCCCCAAAAGGCTGCATCAGCTTCCCAAGCAGATGTCAAATCAGGCCAGTCAACTTGTCCACTCTGCAAAGTGGAACTGAACATGGGTTCAAAGGATTTACCCAACTACAATACCTGCACCGAATGCAAGAACACTGTGTGTAACCAGTGTGGATTTAACCCCTTGCCAAATGAGACAGCGGTAAGACTGAAGAATAAAATATTTTTATTTAAATTTCCATACTATACATAGCTTTGTATTTGCAAATTGTAAAGATTCACAAATATTCACATTAATGAAAGAATCTCTTCCTGCACCTTAACTATGTTCAAATTATGCATGCCTTTGTTCATTATTTTTTGGAAATATTAAACACTGAAGTCCCGGTTAAGTCCATGTACTACTGTTTGCAATTGCTCCAAAAATATAACAGAAAATTTCTCACTGCCTAATGTTCATATATATTTTAAAAAAAGAGTAATTATTACATGACACTCTGTGATTGATCCTTCATTTTTCTTTTTCAGCTGAAGGAATGGTTGTGTCTCACCTGTCAGATGGAGCGGGCTCTTAGAGCTGCAAAGCCCTCAGGAGCCCCTCCTGTCAAATCTCAGGTACCCGCAAAATCCCAGAAGAAAGACATTATCAGCCCAGCTGAACCTGAAAATAATAAGTCATCGGCACCACAGTCTCCTCAGAGGAAACAGTCTGTAACAGCACAGCAAGCTACAACCAAGGCTGCTGACAAGCCTGATGGCCAGAGGCAGCCCAGCCCAGGTCCTTTACAGAAAAAGCCACCAGAGCAACAAAAAACATCAGGTCCTAACAAAACACCAGACCAGACAAAGCAACCCGAACATAAGCAGAGTAGTGCCACTGCAGCCGCACAGCAAGAGTCAGGAGGTTTCTTTGGTTTTGGTGGTGTTAAAACTCAACCTGATACTGCAAAGCCAGCAGAGTCAGTGACTGGGAAAATGTTTGGCTTTGGTTCTTCTATCTTCAGTTCTGCATCCACTTTGATTACCTCAGCTGTTCAAGATCAGCCCAAGACCACTCCACCAGTTTCTCCTAAGATGTCTCCAGCAAAAGAGACCAAATCACCTGCTCCCCAAAAGAAAGAGCAACAGAATAAGCCAGAAGAGCCCCAGCAGACCAAGACATCATCATTGGCACAGGCCAAACAGGACAAAGCTCCATCAGAGCCTCCAAAGACTACAGCAGCCTCCCCAGCCATTGTCAAAACAGGCCAGTCTACCTGCCCACTCTGTAAGGCTGAACTCAACAAGGGATCTCAGGATCCACCTAACTATAATACCTGCACCGAGTGCAAGAACACTGTCTGTAACCAGTGTGGATTTAACCCAATGCCAAATATTTCAGAAGTAAGTGAGAAAGAGATTCATAATGTGCTTAAATTTCAAATAGCATCTACATTTCTATATATGTTTGGTTTACATTCAAAATGTGTATTTCCAGTCTAAAAACTGATGCACCTAGAAATAAAATATGGTAAAACTATAATGTTATTGTACAAATCCTTTTATGTTTTATTTAGAAATTGCTAAAAATAGTTTGGTTTTCCCCACAGATGAAGGAGTGGCTGTGTCTCACTTGTCAGATGCAAAAAGCTCTTACAGCATCTGAATCAATGGAGCCTCCACTGATGAAACCCCAGGCATCACCCACCAAAGTGTCCACAACGCCTGCTGCTGCCAATCAAAAGAAAGACATTCTTTCCACACCAAAAGCAAAAGAGCCAGACAAAAATGAGAAGAAAATTCTAACAACAGATACATCACAAAAGAAGGAAGAAACTAAACCCCCGCTTCAAATGGACATTACTCAGACATCAACCACTACCTCAGTGCCAGCAAAAGAGACCCCAGGCATTATTTTGGCCCCAACAAAAGAGGAGAAAACAGGATTAATATCTACCAAGGAGGTTCCAACCTCTACTGCATCTCCCACCAAAGAGACAACAGCCGTAATTGCAGACATCAATAAATCACTGCCTGCTCAAGCTCCTACTGTCAGCACAAATATTGAAACTTCACTCCAGGAGAAAAATTATCTCAGTCAACCAAGTTTCCCTGCAACTAGAGAAGTATCAGAAAAGAAGGAGGAGAAAACTGGAATAGTTCAGAAACCAGTTGATCAACCAGACATATCAACTGATAAAGTACAACCCCTGCTAGCCTTGAGCAAAGAATCAAAGCCTGCAGAAAACACACTTCCCAAATCTGCTCCTCCAGCAGCACAACCAACAAATCAAGAATCAGGAGTTTTTCCCAGCTTTGGTAGTCCTAAATCTCAGCGTGCAGCCTCAAAAACAACTGAAGCAGTGACTGGGAAGATGTTGGGATTTGGTTCATCCATATTCAGCTCAGCATCCAACTTACTAACTTCTGCAGTTCAAGAGTCCCGCACAACACCACCAAGTTCACGAAAAATGTCTGCCCCTGCACAAGTCTCTGATAAGATGTCAGCATCACAGATTTCTCCCAAGTCCACCCCTCCAATGTCTCCAAAGATGATTTCAGAGAAGGAGGCAAAGCTGCCTGCTGCTGACAAAATATATCTTGAAAAGGTACAACCCCAGGAGGCGAAGGCTCTTCCATCAGAAGTGGCCAAAGTTGACATTGGTCCATCAGATGCTGCAACTCCACAAGCCTCCAAAGCTGTGGGACAGTCTACCTGTCCACTCTGTAAGGCGGAGCTTTACCTGAGCTCTAATGATCCTCCCAACTACAACACCTGCACTGAATGCAAAACCAATGTCTGCAACAAATGTGGATTTAGTCCTGTGCCAAATCTATCAGAGGTAATTAAATGACTAAATACTTCAATTAATGTAAAATTATTTTTCTCATCCACTGAGAAATTGAGGTTGACTATAAGGTGGATTAATCATTAATCAGTTTTTCCCATATCAGTTTGATTTGTCGGAAATTTGTTTTCTCAGATCTGTGTTCTCACTTGCAGTGAAGTAAAGCTCTGTTTTGAGACTTTGTTATTAGTATATGCAAAGAATGTTACTCATGTTTTGTGTGTTTGTATGTTTTTAAAGGTAAAGGAATGGCTTTGTCTTAACTGCCAGATGCAGAGAGCACTTGGAGCTTCTGAACCTCCAGGCCTCCCCATGATTAAACCCCAACCTTCACCCAGCAAAGAGGTTCCTGCCACCACACAGAAGCAAGAGACCCCAGTTTCAACTTCTCAGGAAGACATCCTTAAGCCAGTCCCACTTAAAAATGAGGTTGCTAAGGTTGCTACAACTGAAGAAACTGAACACCCAGTTGTTGCTGCACCAACAAAGAAAGTTAGTCCTACAGCTGCTTCATTGCCTGTTAAAACTGATCAATCCACTGTCCTAAAGACTCCCCAAGATCTCTCTGAAGCAACACTTGAGGGACAACCTAGTACAGCCCAGCAACAGCCTACAAAGGCTGAGACTTTAACTGCTAAGTCTGCTTCTCCATCAGATCTAGAGACAGGAAAGCCACCACAACAACAGCCTCCAAAAGCTGCTCCTCCACCAGATCAAGTCGGGAAGCAGTCCCCACAACAGCCTCCAAAAG